>PVKM010000892.1:0-90488 GCA_004027735.1 Carollia perspicillata | reverse complement strand
GTGCAGCACTTGATATTAGAAAGTTAACTTGCTGCAGAGGGAGTTATTTGTTCATGCATAGTAAATTACGTACCTTTTAGTTTGTTTCTAGTCCATTAAATCATGGGCCAGAAAATGGGTTTGTCACTTCTGAAATTTGGACCCAAGCGAGCATATGTGTTTATTGATGATGCTAACTCATTTTACCACATGCTGTGTTCACCAACAGAGGAAATGCCGCTTAAAGCTGTAATATTGGCAAGAGCGGTTGATGCTGTGACAGGCTGGGGTTGGATGGAGACCTGGTTCTTAAATAGTCGGATAATGAAGATATCTGAACCATCACTGATCATTGCCCACAGGTTACACGCTTCTCAGCTTCGCACGCAGAGCGCAGTTGTGAACGTGTAGGGCAGAGACGGTCCCCCGCTCTGAAATGAGGAAAGCAGGGATACCTCCAGCATGGTATGAGAATGAGCCCACAGGTATGAGAATACCCGTGAACATTCCTCTAAGGGCCCTCTCTGCAAACACATGGACCTTTTTTGTTTGTTTGTTTGGTGCATAAGCTGCTCCGACGCCTACTTGTCGTAGACTGAGACTCTTCCAGAGCTGCTTTTTGGATTCGGGTCAGATCTGCCGTAGTTTCCATCTTGCCAGTCAAATGAATGCCTGGGGAGATGTGTATATCTGCCCACTCGCCGGAGTGAATTGGCTTAGCTTTTTTCCTCTGCAGATTAATTTCTTTTCCTTTATAATAGCATTGTAAATATCTGGCTGAGGTGGGTTAGAGCCCCTCACAGACGGCGCCCTTTGTAGCGGCCACTCATTTGACTTTCACCCTGAACTGTGCTTGTCTGAAGAGTGTGCTTGGTGTCGTGATGAGGTTAATACAAAGGCATATACATATTCGGCCTCGAAGTCCAGCTTTGTTGGCAAGAAGCTCTTCGCTGCTCGCTCTGGACAACCTTTGAATACAATCTAGAATCACAGAGTGAGGTGTCACTGAGGGTTTCTGTGTGTGTGTGTGTGTGTCTGTGTGCACACACACGTGTGTCTGTCTCTCTGTCTTTCCCTCTAAGTCCAGGCGGGGTCATTCTTAAGCCATCCTTCTCAGCATGTGTTCGGGCCTTCCGGAATACCAAATAGGGAGACAACCCACTTCTCCTCAGTCACCCACTTTTGTTCTTAGTACCCTTCACTGTCGTAGACCCTTCCCACCCCCCCCAGGTTCTGCACATTGCCTTTGCCCATTTGCCCTTCACGGGACAGGAAGACGGGTTGCCAGCCTCTATCAGGAAACTTGCATGTGCTCCCATCACCCCCGGGGGCTCCTCGAGGCTGAATAATCCAGTCCATTTAACCATTCCTTAAAAGTCTTATGCTTCAATTATCTGATCATTTTCTTCAGCTCCCTTTGAACCTTCTATAAATTCTTCTTTCAGTAAAGCAGCAAACCCCATAACTGAATTTATTTCAGATCTAAATAGTACTGCATATAAAGGAAAATTAATTCGGAATCCTAAAATTCAATGTCAATGTCGCCCATGTATAGGCATTTAACTTAAAAATATTGAGTCGATCAGTTGACCCATGGGAAAAAAAGCACTGGGTGACATCAGTACACACACACACAGACACACAGACACACACACACACACGAGGGAGGTGCTGGCCTTGTGCAGAGCCAGGGAGCAGGGACACTCCCCCAGGTACCCTGACCTCTGCTTGCGGAGCACAAGCAGCCTTGAAGGCTCTCACATTCCTCTGAGTACAGGAGCTGTTTGAAGGTAAACAGAAAGGGGCTCGGGCAAAATTGTCGAGTGGATGAAAGATTTCAGGGTCAAACATTTCCTCTTCTCTTTCCTCACTGCCCCGGTCATGCCCCCCTGTCCCCACACTGATGAATGAGCAGGCAGTGCCGTGTACGTGTAGGAAGGAGTTGCTGAGACAGCATGCTGCTGGTGAGGCTAGAACCTCAGTACGTATTGGTGTCCTCCTTCCTTAACCGCTTCCCGCTCGCTCCCCAGTTCCGATCTGGACAAACACTGACTGTGAAGGATCTCAGAGGTAGTCTTCTCTCCATGCCCACTTTCATCTGCTTCCCTTTACTCTTGAAGGGGGAAAAATACAGAATTAGTATAAAACTATTTCAATGCCAATATACTTCATAGAAACTTACCAATAAAATATGTTATTGTTACTACTGTCTTCACTGCTTCAATACCTGGGACTTTGTCCATTCTCCCTTCTTAAACTCTTGAAGATTTTTATATCAGTCAGTTACACTTTAGTCTGAATGGGCATTCAAATGCACCTGATTTTTCTGGGACTGTTAGATATCTAATTCCAATATCTTTGGGGCATATGAGAATTGCTTTTCTGTAGGTTTGCCACAGTATTTTCTACTGCATGTATATTGTTTGGATGAAAAGGGAAGAGTCACCAAGGAATCAACCTTTGTGGAATATTACACATGCAGAATGGGATTTATCCAGTGGATTATGATCTAACAAGGTATGGTTTAAACTATACCCAGCGGACTGTCAAGTCCTGCCACAATCCCTCAGTTGGCAGATGTCACAATCAGAAGAGACAATAAAAATCCCCTTGTCCCACCCCTGCTCTGGACACCGTCCTGAGCACGGCCTCCCTGCCTTCCACCCCAGGGAAGTCAGCTCTGCAGGGGAGCAAGGGGTAGCAATTCGATACCAGAAAAGTTCATCTCCACCAAGTGAGTACATAGTATAGCAGGCTGCAGTTGAGTTTTTGTTCTACTGCTGACTAGTGGGATCTCAATTTCCTCATCTCAAACAGGAGTGTGACAGAATATACGTCAGAGTTAGGAAGTAAGGATTGAACTGGGTTATTCCATTTAAAGTCCTTCTCCTAGGGTCCAAACCAGAGACTGCATTAATGAATGCTATCTGTCATTAATAAGCATGATATATAAGATTATACACACATATCCTGGAATAGTTCTCATTTTTAAATGTCTGTAATTGTAAAACTAAAATCATTTGTATCTTGTTTTTATGTTTTTTTTTCTTTCTCATCTTCTTAACATCGTTGCCGTGCCCAGATGCCCCACCCTGTATTCCCTTAAGGTGTCTCTGGTATCTTTCACGGTTTCTCAAGGTACACGGATTACCTTTCGTCCTTTACAAACAGTCTGTCCCCAAGTTGTGTGTGTGTGTGTGTGTGTGTGTGTGTGTGTGTTTTAAGTTTTAAAGAGCAATGCTTATGACCAAGATAAAATCTTATTTCGACAATAACTATTGAGTTATTTTCTTGTTTGTTCCACTAAGTTCATATCTAACTTATGTAGTTTTACTGCCTTTAGTGGATTATCCCACTTCCTCAAAAGTGTGTTTTTTTTTTCTTACTATGATCAGGTAAAGGACGCCCTTATTAGCGAATATTCTTTCTAAATCAGTGTCTCAAGTCAAATAACAACCAATGTAGTGCCATTTGTTAAGTAACTACTATGCGATAGCACTTTTACGTGCATTAACTCTAACCATCTCAACAACTCTATTGAGTAGAGTAAATAATGTATAGATACAATTCTTTATGTGTTCAGATGAGAAAACAGTGAAGTTGCAAATTCAGAATTCTAGCTCAGGTTTTCCTGAGTCCAAAGCTCGTACGGTCTTTTTCACAGCACCGAGCTGCCTCTTGAAGACTTTGAAGTGTCCTCATTTCCAGGCTGGTCGTGGAACATGTCTAGCCGCAGCCACATAGGCTTCCTAGTGTCGCTAGAAGAAGTGAGGAAATAAGGCCATAACTATCCTACCTTCTCTACCATAGACCGAAATCTTAGAGTCCCTCTGAGTGTGACCAGGGACTCCGACAGGCTTGCCTCCTGTGCTGAGGACAACTAGAGGGTGGAACCGAGAGAGCCCCTCCATAGTGCCTGGTCTTTGAACCCTGAGCTGTGGCCGCTGGCAAGACAGCCCCCTCGCTGGGTGTTCCTCAAGAGCAGAAGCAAGTCCCAGCCTGGTGGAAGCGAGAGAATGTGCTCCTTGGCAATAATTGATCTCATGGTGCACGCTGGTCCCAGAAGTAGTCCACCTCAAGGTAGATGAATAATGTTTTTGAAGATTGTGAAGAAGATCGACACAAATAATCTGCCTGATGCATGTGTTCTTCCTTCCTCAATCCTCCTCTTTTGGGGGTTCCTAGAAAGTTCTCTGACTCTAGAAGTCTCCTTCCCCACGCCCCTTTAACAAAGCCAGGAATCTGCTCCTATAGCTCAGACATCCCTGCTCCCTTTCTGTGCTTCACCTGGGACTCAGACGCCGCCAGGCTCCTTGTCGTCCTGGCAATACTGCAGGGGGGAGTTGGGAAAGAGCGGTTCTCTCTCCACCACTTCAGCTGCTCTGCTGCAGTGACAGGCTCAGCTGACCTGTGTGAGGAGTGGCGGGAAGGGTCCTGGCCTTTCAGCCCGTGTCCTCTAACACTCAGGCACTCCTGCTGGCCGTCTCTCTATACCTGTTGTGTAATTCATTCCAACTTCCTAATATGTCACAAGCGACATTCGTGATGTGTTTCCTCCGAAGAGCTGCTGGGCAAGAGCTATGCCCACCATTCTCTACGTGGGTCCCTGTAAGCTGAAAGATTTCAGGCTGAGGAAGCAAGCAGAAATGGTTTGCCGCAAAACCCATGGATTTTACTCCGTGTAGTAAGCCTTTCGGGACATGGGTTTTTATTCTGTTTAAAACAAAGGTTTTGTGTCACGCCATGTTATTGAAGATTTTAATTGTGATAATAGAGTTCAGTGTAATAAAGGAGCCCAATAAAAGGAAGAATTGCTTTTTCCAAATTGGTGAAGGAATGAGTTTCTTTTGTTTATTCTGCAACAGTGTGTTACTTATATCTTACTGAGATTTTGGAAAAGAGCTGGGTTCACTGCATTATAGGATATCAGTCATAATGTTGGTCCTTCACCATTACGTTGTCTTGGTCTTATGAGGTCCAGTGTAATTAAAGATGCTGATAAACTGTGATACCTGTGCAAACATATACTACATTAGATCTGCATAGTAGGCCTCATCTATCTGCCATTGGGCCATGTCTCTGTGCTCTCTGGGAAATGGGAAGGTAGTATTGGCTGTACACTTTCCTGAAAGGCACCCGTCATGGCAGAAAAGAACCAGGAAAGGGCTGAAAATCTGGGGCAGAGGAGCAGCAAATGTCTTAAGCAAGTGCCATGACTTACAATGAGAGTAGAAGGAACATGAAGAAAATGATCAAGGCTTAAGGTTGTGTTTGTAAAACCCTTAATATATTTTTTATTTGCTTTGGGATAAAAGTCTTCCATTAAGGCTCAGAGGCCAATTTGAGTCTTTAGGGGCTCAGTCCTTAAGGGGAACTTTCTCTCTAGCCTGTGAAGCATTTAAGTAGAAATTAAAGTAGGTCATCCTATTACTAAGGAGAAGACCCCAAGCAAGATAATAAAACAAATCTTGCTTGTTGGAAAAGGTCAAGGCTAGAATGAACAAATCTCATTGGAGGCAAAAAGAATCTATCCTCCATATTCAACCTCACAGAATTCACACCAGCCTGCACAGGTCTGAAGCCCTTCTCGGTCTTCAGATTTTGTCAGTAACCATTACACATCTGCGAGTCAGATGTATAAACATACTCTGTAGTCGTCTTACAGCCCAGGGCAGTTTTCGCATACAAACGTATTCGGACGAGGACTGCTGGAAACATTGGCTGGGAAGGGCAGTGTACGCATACCACACTATCTCCACAACCGTCAGTTTCTCTGTCACTAAATGGGTGAGTGCAGAATGGAAACCAGAAGGCAAAAGCAAAAGAGAAAAAGGAAGAGGAAAAAGTTAAAGAATAAAACAGGGCCAGAATGCAAACCTGGAAGTGGGATGATCGAAGCTGTTGATACCAAACGTGTGCACTGTTTTGAAGGTGACCTATGGTGCATTATACTTCCTCACTTGTTTTAGGCTCCTGTCATTCATGGGGAAGTTGGTGTTTACTTAGGCTCTAAGTTGTGACGAAGGAAGAGTTATAATGAGGATTCATCTTTCTTAAATTGTTAAGTACTTCATTAAAAAATATTCTGCAAATTTACATCATAGTGTGTGTGGTAGATACAGGTGGAAAATGTCTTCACTGTGAAGTTGGTCACCTCATAGCCTTGGGATTCTAGACACCTGTGAAAAATACCATTCTAGTAATATAAATAAGTACTAGTTCTCAGGATTAGCCCTTAGAAGAAACCAGGCACATAGCCAAGTGGAAAATCAGACTCAGAACTTAATCACTGTGCTTGTCCAACATACCACTGTTGTTGGCCATGTAGATGCCTTTGACATAGAAGGTTGAGAAAGACTAAGTGGGAGGTGACAGTTGTGGCTGCGGGCAGTACTGGGGCTATGTGGCTGAGGCCACTACACGTCCTGTAGACTAAATAGAATTTGAATAAATCAGTAGTCATTGAAAGGGGGACTGTTATTTATCAAATACATTGAATGGTGGAATATTTTCCATCTTCAAGTTATTTTTGTTCTAATATATCTTCAACTATTTAAGCCACAGAGCAGGTAAATGGATCGTTGTGCACATTAGAGTTAGCCTGAGACCACTGGTTCCAGGTTTCCAGTGAGTGATTTATCAGTGTGGCCAACTGCAAATTTCTTCTAGAATTACTGTGAATTGGCACATCAGTGCACCTAAATAGATCGTGCACAAATAGATTATTATTATAAGGAATTCCTTGTAGGATGTATAATGTTAGCCTATTATACAGCTTCAGTAAACCACACGACCCAGTAAGTTACTGAACATATTTTACCTGGTGGTTCCTCAGGTGTGGTAGGTGATCCAGCCTATAAAGCCAAAGTAGGTATGTGGCATTCTGAGGCAACCTGTGCTGAATAACCCAACCCAAAATGCAGAGTAAGTTAGACCTGCCTCGCAGGCTAACACCATGCGCTGCTTAGCAAAGAGCAGACTGTCGAGGTCTGCCATTCTTTGGCAGGTATCCGGGTGTCAGTTCCCAGCCTCTGACTTCACTGAAGCAGCAAGGAAAGGGAACGATCTGTGTGACAATAGTGTGGTGCTCCAGGGCCAGAGGGAAAGGAAAGATTATGTCTGGGGAAGAACTTCTGACTGTTCCTTCTACCCTGGGAACTTTACACGTGGCACTGTTAGCCCCATGAAGTGATCTCTCCCTGCTTGGTAAGTATAGACGCTTATGTGAACTTCTTTAGAAAATGTGTACCTACAACCAAGAATCCAGATATCTCAAAATTTATACAGCAGATCTGTTCCTAAAAAATTGACCATTTCATGACAGTTGGGTGTTCAATCTAATTTGCCCTTTGATGTCCATGATGCATTATTCTAGTGAAAAATTTGACCTCAAGACAAAACATCATTAGAATTCTTTAAACAAATTTGAGGAAATTTGAAAGTTTTTAAATTTGAGGAAAAAGTAACTAAGGATTATTCGATTTAGTCAAATAGCTAAAACAGAAAATAGTTGAGTGTATCATAGTTGCTGCCTCATAGGGTGGGTCAGCATGGAGACAGCAAGCCCAGCAGTTTCCTCAGTGTAGATACATTCTCTGCCTTCTTTAAATAACCTCATCTGATTTTACAGTCAAAGTAAACTTTAGACTTTAGACTTTGTCTTTGCATTTCTGTCATACTTCTCCATAGACGACCCTAGCTCTATGATTCCTATTAGATCTCACTAAGAGTTTGGTTAAAGCATCTTTTGATCCAGGAAATTCGGATAAAGTAGCCAGGTGCTCTTCAGTAATGGCAGTGAATTCTCTTCCAGTCGGGGCAGTCACTGAAGTAGATCAGAAGGAGGAAGGAAACTCCAATCTCATTTTTCATATTAAAAAAAATTCACTTTACTAAGTCGATAAAAAATACCAGAATTCAATTTTCTTCTTTACTAATGTCTTTATCCCACAAAATTACCCACACCTCATACTCAGCCCAGTCTTTTCATTCTGTTCCCGAGTTGGACCACAGCAGAAGCCAGGATGTACAGCCAAGTACGACTGCTTTTATTGCATAAATTTAGACTATCATTTAATGTACACCTAGCAAATTTGATCCGAGCAGATTTCATATGCTGACGTGCTCTACTTCGAAGGATACCATCTAGAGATTATGTGAAGGAGAGTTCTTATGACATGAGCTGTTGTGCAAGTATGTTATCAAACAATAAAAATCCATGTCTCCTCAGCTTCATGTGTGTCAAACAGGCCTGTGAGGATGAGCGCAGAAGGATTTCCTTAGAGTCCTTAACACGGTGAGAACTCGGTGAATAAGCAGTGCATGCTGGTCCTTCTCACCAACACTCAGTGGCCAGCTGTGAAATGAAAGGAAAAAGCCAGCAAAGCATCTGAGAGCCATAGCAAGTGGTAAACCAGGTCCTTTATCCTGAGATCATCCAGGACCGGTTTCCCAGTTCCATCAGAATAATTGATTGTTACGCAAATGTGTGGCTGTGCTCTGTATGGAGCTAAGGCAATGAATCAGTGTAGTCTCTAAGCATTTGAAATGCACAGAAAACCAATATAAAAATTTCAATATTGTAAATGTAGACCCAGAAAAGGAGCAATTACTTGAAAAAGAAATTTAAACAATCCTCAGCATTATCGATCTCTGAAAGTAAATCCCACTCTCTATTATCAGTCCATCATATTTATAGCTTTAAGTAAAAAGTAATTATTAATTATTAATTATCTAAGTGATGAATAAAATACAGAGCAAAGAATCTATTTACAATGGTATTCTGAAATAGATCATCGAAGGTGTTCATGGCCCAAGCATTTTCCCCAACCAGAATGTATAAAGTAGCAAACTATTATAGTCGGCTTGGGCTACCATTAACAAAATACCATTTACTGGGTGGCTTACACAACAGGAATGTATTTGGTCATAATACTGGAGCCTGGATGTCCAAGATCAAGGTGTCAGCATGGCAGGACACCAGTGGGGCTCTGTTCCCAGCTGGCTGACCAATGCCCTCTTGCTGCGTGCTCTCACGGCCTTTCTGGGGCCATGCTCTCTCTTCCTCTTCGAATTAGGCCACCACTCCTATCAGATTAGGACTCCACCCATCTGACCTCTTCTGACCTTAATTACTTCCCAAAAGCCTGGTCCCCAAACACAGTCACATTAGAGGTTAAGGCTTCAGCACATGAATTTTGGGGAAACATAATTCAGTCCATGGCCACTGTATTTGTGACAGTCCTTTCAGTATAAATGTTTCCGATACCTTTTGCCTAGAGATACCAATAATTGTCTCCTGAAATGAAACTCATATGAATGTACCAGATTAATATCGGAGGTCTCTAAATGGCCTTTTAATATGCTAAATTCATTACAAGATCCTTTAATCATCATTACTACCCCTGATGTGAATTCCATACCTAAAGGTATACATGTACAAAGCTTGTATTATTTTCTCTTAAAGAGGCTATTTTTAAAGTTACCACCTGCCCAGTAAACAGTCAAGTTCAAGTCATAATCAGCCATAACAGAAACAGGAATATGGTTCTACCTTGCACCCTCAAGAATGTGCTGTCGAATAAACATGACTGTAAATGTCTGTGAAGCCCATCTTATTTTCACATGGACTTCTGTATAAAATAGTGTCTATAATACCAGAGAGGGAGAGACAAAATCCTAGTTTAAATGAAGACCATTGGGACAGGAAATGGGCTCGGTGTGCTGGCCAGCCAGCCGTGACCTGGGAGAGGGTGTGCTCCAGTCTGGTCCTCATAGCGGCCTGTTGGGAGGTGGGGTTCTCCCGGCAACTTTGTCGTAACCGTGGGCCTTCTTGGCTTCCAGGCTTTGGCACCTTCCTCCAAGGCATGAGAATTTCCTTGAGGTCTAGCCATCCCTTGACTGTACATCTTTACCAGTTCCAAAAAGATAAATGTGAGGTGATGGATGTGGTAATTAACCTAATTAACCGGATGGGGGAATCCTTTCACAACATATACATATGTATACACACATTATACATATATACATACATATACACATACAGATATATACCCATACATATATGTGCACATACACATACATGTGTATACACGTGCACATATATGCACATGTACATACAGCGCACCATCACAATGTATACTTTAAATGTCTTTGTCAGCTATGCATCGATGAAACTTATAAAAATATATAAATTTCATCGATGCAGGATGTTCCAACCCAAAGACAGCATATTTGAGGTGCAAAGTTCCGTGATATAGACAGTGGTCCCTGGCATGTACTGAGGGGACCCTAAGCTGAAAACCACCTTGGCCCTGCAGATTTTTGCTTTATGAAGTTAATTTCCAACTTCACTCATTTTCTTAGTCTCAGATCCCACAGAAGCATTTTCTCTAAGAAAGCAGCCTGTGAGTCGGGTCCTCTTTCAGCTTGTGAAACCTCAGCTGGCAGAGGCGTGGCGCGCGGCAAGAACTCAGCAGGTGTTTTCTGAGTGCATCACACCTACACAGTAGGAGCAGGAGAATCACTTGTGTGGGAGGAAATGCTGCAGGAAGCCCCGATCTCGAGCAGCTAGGATGGGCTGTGAATCAACCGGAGGGCCCAGCGGGTAGTCCCAGCAGCAGGTGGAAAGGAGGACCCTTCTTTCTTCAATCTGCCACACACTGATGTGTGACACTGGACGATGCGCTTAATTCCTCAGCCTTAGTTTCCTTATCTGTAAAGTAGGATTTAATATATCTACCTCACATTTGGTCCGAGTAATTTGGCTAACAAATGTTCATCTCCTTCTCCCTCCTCTATGATGAACATTTGCATGAACTGAGGTTTGCTTAAGACATCCTATAGTATAATATGGTGGCATATGTGTGTTATATATAGTATATGATATATAATAGCACATTTGATCTATATCGTATGTATTGCATATGGTGTAATATGACCATCCCTATTTTCCAGTATTCTGTGATCTACAGGATGCCTAAGAAACAATTATTATCTATTCTTTTCTTTGTGTTGTTTTGTATAATGCAGACAACTTGAAAGACACCTGGAACCCTGGTGTCTTTGCATGTGACCAAGCTCCATCTGTAGCCACAGCAAAGCAGTGACATTTTTAAGCCTTCCAGGACCAATGCAATGTACTGTCTGGATGACTCCTGCCAGCCTGGGAATTCCTTCTTCAACTTGAAAGAGAGCCCTGAATTCAAAGGGCAAGATTCACAATAAGGAATTAGCTCCTCAGTTCTGAAGAGCGTCTGTTTCAGTAAACTATACCACATGAACCAAAAGCAGATATTTTAATGATCCAATGAATATTTGTGCCTTAGAATAACTAGTGTGAATGCTCTCCCTGAAGCAAAGGGACCTTGTGAGCACTAGTGCATGGTCCCTTATGCCTCAGGTGGGGTCCCAGGCCCCCGGGACAAGCCACAGATCCTGCGGGATCCTGCAGGCGACCCCCAGGGGCTCAGAGACACAGATCCGTGTGACTCCACCAGTGCCGTATCCCTCTTTGTACCACAGCCTGGTGTCCATTTGGTTAGATGTTCAAATCAAGAAATCTACATCCCTCAAGGCTGGATGTAAGGCTTGAACTAGCAGCCCAGAGAAAAAAAGGTCAGCACTTTGATACACAGCTCCCACAAAATGGAATTTTAATGAGCAGGAGCAAAACCTGATCTCCTTGCTCAGAAAGCAGATGTCTTCCGTCTTTTCATGTTTTAACATTTCACTAACCCAACGTCTCCCCTTTCATTCCGGTTCCTCTTCCCTAAGAGCTGGAGAGAGGCCGTCTCCATCTCTCGGCACTGTGTTCTCACCTGAGAGGTCTGGATGTATGTGTTTTAGGAAACTCTTAGCAAAGGTAATTTGAGGCATCAAAGTGTGCTGTTCTGGAATTCTCTTTTAGTGGGAAAATGGTCAGATTTTGCCTGACCGACCCAATTTGGTGTTGGGGGTCGGGAAACATGAGGATTTTGGTACGTAAGACCCGTGCAGCCCCTCGCGTTGCTGGCTCACTGGGATGGGCTGAGGGGGGCTGGAAGGAGAAGAGTCACAGGACACAGAAAGTTCTGGGAGAGTCCTAAGAGTTCAAGAAGAGCCCGAACCTTTGATGTATGCTTCTCTCCACGCTGAGAAAATACAGTCAACTTAGATTCCTGTTTCTAAAACTAAGGTTTTTGTTTCTGCACAATGCCTGATTGTTCAAACTCAGATTACAAAGACAAAATTTGGGAAACTCTGCTTCCCCATAAACAGATACATGTGGGCACTTCTGGGCACTGTCCCAGGCTCTCCTCGAAGAAGCTGGGAGTCCACATGTGTGCGTACGCACCACAGCATCAGCTCCAGAGTGCAATCAGAGGGCAGTATGGCATTTTAATGAGCTCTATCAAAGTGTTATTGTATCCAGAGGCTAAAAAAGTGAAGAAACTTTTTTTTCTTTCTGACTGTTTTATCTGCTGCCAAGACGCACTAGAAAGGTGGGTATTAGAGCCCTGTCCTCCGTCTCTAGGCCCAGCTTCCCTTGTGCTTGGCTTATTCTCTCAGCCCCTTTCCATGACGACGGGGTGTGGCCCAAGAGCAGGCTCACTTATTGCTGATGCTTACCCATTGCTCAGGTGGCAGAAACGGTTTTCTCATGCAGCCTCTCCTTACCTACAGCAGATCTGTTTCAGCGGGTATAAAATACCTGCATCTAATGGCCAGCGTGCATTGTGCTCAAATTCACATTCTGCTCTTGTCCTCACAGAATTATGTCCCAACAATGAAAAACCCTGGGTCTGAGGGACAGTTGAGTGTGTCAGAGACTGTCCTCTATCATTGTATTTTCTCCGTAATCTAAGACTGAATTAGAAGAACATCACAGATGCACGGTGCATTGGACATGGAGCACATGTATGCATTTAAATCACGTATATCTTACTTTTTTACTGATGTAATTGTGAAATATGTTCTTTTTGCATTCATAATTAGGGGGTGGAACAGATGGTGAAGGCTTAGTTTAAAATAATCTGTCATTAAAATAACCTAGCCTACTGGTAATTCTTCACTCTAACTGGAGTTAGGTCGCAGGAAAAGAGTTTGGGGTGATTTTTTTTTTCTCTTCTGCTTGGGAAATAGGGAAGACAGAACCGCTAATTTCAGAGTAGTGATGTACATGCGAGTTGTGTCTATAAGGGCACTGCAGTAAGCTTTCACTCTGGCATTTGGCTGAAGCAGAATAGGCAGGAAAAAAAAGAAAGCAGAGACAAACTACTTGGACAAATATAAATCCATTTAGCGCAATGCATTAAACATTAGTATACCTTCAATTATGAAGCTATAGTTAGTTTCATACCCTGCAAGGAAATAACATCACCCTTTGACAAATACTGTTAGAGGCACTCAGCTTTGGGGGTTAGAGAAACTCTGCCTTACCCTTTACACGTTGCACTTATGTCAGGGGATGCAAATTATAATTACAGGCATTATTATTCAGGGACGTTGTAGCTCCTGACTTTTGTTTCCAAGCCTCACTCCTGCATGTGTACCGCATGGACTTACTGAGACGTGACAAAGGAAATCTCCTCTCAGCCCTGTTGTGGTGGCTTAGAACTGGTGTTAGTAAGTAATAAGACAACTGTCTTGATAAATCAGCTACTTGCATGCCTTTAAAATGTCTGTTTTCCTGTTTTCTCTAAGATTTTGTTCTCTATCTGCTTTGAGGAAAGCAGATAGATTTCAGCGTGGCTTTATAATAAATCTTCTCAAGGAGGGACCAGCATTAACATTTGTGTAGGTTCTTTTTCATCTTAATCCAACCTTAGTTAATAATCAGAAAATTCTACATACTGAGTAAGAAGATGTAATTAACCCTTTGACCCTAGAATCTTAATTGGCGCCTGTTGAAAATAGTGGGCAGTTAAAAAAAAATTAAAAACTCGCCTGCAGTGATTGAAACAGCTCAGTGTAGAGTGGCTTTCTTGATTCGAATTTTTAAAAAATGCACAGAACTTTCAGATCAATCACATTTGGTTCCCAAGACTAACTAACTGATTGAATGTTTCTTTCCTCCTTCCATCTTTTAAAATTCAAATACCCACATCAAACCAATACTGAAGCTACTCTTAAGACTTTTCTGAGTAGCAAAATACAGCTAACTCTAGACAGGGATCACCCTGAATCCGAAAGCAATGGCTATGTAAAGAGCGACCTTGCCAATCCACTCTGCACCTGGTTTTATCGCCCATTCTTTATTTGCAAGGTCATGGAACTTGAGTTATAGACATTCGTTTCCACTGTAAGTATAATTGACCGCAATGACAGATAAGCGTAAAGTGAAAATGTAGCTGACCAGAGTTGTTTATCTCTGATAACAACTAATCTGACTAGTTGTTTTTTCCCCCACCAAATTAGCTGTTATTTTTCATTGAATTGACTGGCTGCTTTGTGTCATGTAGACACACACTCATTTTAATCTCACCAGGAAATTGGAACATGCGTTGAAGCCTCTGTTTCTGCCAAGGAGAACTGGCCAGTCCTTAGATCGCCGCCACTTCATAGCATCAGGTGTTTATCCTCCAGATACCCCTTCCCCTGCTGTGGTGTCCAGACCTCCTCGAGCATTTTAGTAAATACATGGGATACCAACCTAACGTTAAGAATTCATAATACCTTTAGGGGAGAAAGTAAAGAATGTATACCGATGGCAAATGAATAGCACTCAGTGTTCTGGAAGACGATAAGAGAATCCAGTCTAACACTAATCTTCCGAATGTCAGAAGATATTCCAGACTATGTTAGACATCCGTGGCATCAGAATCTGCAAATAATGTAATGGCTGCAGAAACAGCCTCTTGGAGAAAATAATTGCCAACCCTCTTAATAATTCTAGCCTGTGTGAGATAAGGAAAAGAGCACCGGGTTTGGAGGTAGAAAGGGACTGACTGAGCCTTGGTTGAGCAGTTGTTAGGTGCTGGCTAAAGTTGAATAAGACATTGCCCCAGTGTTCAGAAGCTCGGTCTCCTTAGGAGTTGAATAAGGCAACCAGGGCCATACAATGTCATAAAGACTTAAACAATACTAATGGGATGGATTTCATCCTGGCTCTGCCACTAGTTAGCTGTGTGATCTTGTCCAGCCACTTAGCGTCTCTGTGCCTCGGTTCTCCCACCTGTGAAATGAGGACTTAGAATACAGATTACCTCTAGGTCTGCTCTCAGCCAGCCGTTCCATCGTCACTTGTTCCCATAGATGTTCTCTTGTGATCACTCTCTGTGTGTCCTTCGGATCTGACAGTGGTCTTTTAGGCTCTGGGTGATTGCAGGCCTGGCGGTGGCTCTCAGGTTGAATGAGAAACCTAACCAGGCCCTTGTCTCCGTGGGGAAGCTCAAAAGGGGGAGAGTTGTAATCCTCATGAGTCATCCTCAGAAGACTTCTAATTTGAGGTGAGGACGTGTTGAATGAGATCCTTTCCAAACTTCTGCAGAAGCACCTTCTCTCCCTTTCACGCTGTTTTAAATGAAGTTCCACTGTGCCATACTCTAAGCCTGAAAGATTGGGTCTCGCCTGGGGTTAGTGGGGAGGGCTGGCGGTTTTGTCAAAGCTAAGGAGCCCAGTTGTTCTCTTCGGTAGTCTTTTGCTCCCTGTCCCAGTGCTGGTTCCAGGGGGGGCGTTATAGGGCAGAGGTGGCCAGGTGACCTCTTGGAGGAGTGACTTATGAGCACTCTTGTCATCCCATTTCCCTTCTACTACTATTGAGAGGATTCTATCATTTGAACAGATCAATCAAAAACAAATGATTAATTTTAAGAAGTAATAGGCTGCCTCTTAATGTAAATATTTGAACTTCAGAAATGCTAAACAATTTATTTTTTCATTAATATACACATACCAATGGGAGAGTCTTTATTTTTAGTGGAAGACAGCACAGTTATTGAGCCTGTTGGCTTTCCAGTCCCAACTCTACCACTTACTAGGGACAGGCGTGTTGCCTAACTTTGCTAAGCCTCAACTTCCTGGTATGCAAAACGTAGATAATAATATAATTACCTCAGATGGTACTTGTGAAAGTTAAAAGAGACAATACATGTAAACTGCTGAGCACATATTACTTAATGATGAAGCTATTATTATTGTACCGTCTTAGCCAAATGCTTGTTTATCGTGTAATTTGCTTTTACGTGGAACAATGCAATGCGAATTTTGAATTGTTTTTAGGACCCACTAAATAAGAGAAGGAGGTTAGATGATACCCACAGTTTCTGACCAGTAAGGCTGTAAAAAAAAAAGATCAGGAAGCATGGAATTTGAATTTCACATGTACATATAAATATATACACACGTATTCCAGTGTGCATAGATACATATATACATACGTACTGGTACATATATAGCTCTCCCCATAAGAGTTCAGTATTTTAGGAGACTAAAATTATTGCTGAGATTTGAGGTAATACATTTTTCTAATTAGATTTTACATGCTTCCACATTTTAATATTTAAGAATTATGTCATTAATTTAGGGTTGCCACTTATCTTGTTCCTACTGTGGGTGTCCTATACTTTCAAATCCACAGCCTATGTAAATACCACTCATTTTTAAAACTACTTGTCCCATACAACCAGTATTTGTACAGTCTGCCTGGTTAAAAATAAATAAATAAACAAAGCAAAAAACATGAGGGTGATGGAACACACAAGGTGCACTCGGATTACAGGAATTGGAAACAAATGTACTCTCAGTGTGAGCGGCACGCTGCAGTTGGACTTCACGGTGATTTACACCATTTATCACACTGAAAATGCAACCCTCCATTTCAAAAGTGAACTAAGGTTTCAAGAGTTATAGGTGATGTGTAACATCCTTTGTTTTTTTTTCCTTCTTTTGTTTCCGTTTCAGGAGTCTTAGCAGAAAGTAAAACTATCACAATAAAACTTTAATACAGAGTTTTGCAAAACAGGGTCACAATTTGTATGGTCTCAACCTATATAAACATTCACCCACAATGTACTGACTCTTCCTATGTGTTCTAACACTTTAGGCCAGGGATGTCAAACTCATGTTCACTGGGGGGCCACATCAGCCTCACAGTTGCCTTCCAAGGGGCAAATGTAATTTCAACTCCTTAACAGTTAAGGAGCAGTTACATTTATACAGTCCTAAAACTATTTCGGCCCTTTGAAGGCAAATGCAAGGCTGATGTGGCCCCCGGTGAAGATGAGTTTGACACCCCTGCGTTAGGCACTCAGAGAGGGGAGGGCATAATCCTTTATTTATTAACAAATTACTGATGTCCGTAGTAGCTCAAGTGGTGATTTTACTTGCTCTTCCTATGGGAGCATTTTTTTCTCTCATTTCATTACAATTTCCATTCCTGTTCAGCTATTAAATGGAGAGTCTTGCTGATTCAATCTCAGCGACTACTGAATCCCCCCAAATAAAGGCAATATCTCATAAAACCAGCATGACCTGATTTTATACATGAGTGTAATGTATCTTGATCAGAACGACAGGGACATAAGAAAGTTGTTAAAATAAAGGAAAGCTTGTAATCTTAATCCAGACCTTTCATTTATTTATGCAATGCTAAAAGATCTCATGAGTTTTGTTAAACACGTAGGAAAAAATGCTTTTTAATATGGTATGCATTATTTTGTATCAGATTCCTTACTAGCTAAATCTCCATCATATGTGTTTATTAATATATTTATTTTTTTTTCTGCAGTCCCTGGATGGCTTTGTATTTGCACTAAATCAAGAAGGAAAATTTTTGTACATTTCCGAAACAGTCTCCATCTACCTAGGCCTCTCACAAGTAAGTAAAGCTATTTAGATTCTTGGCGGCAATTGCGAAGGCTCCTTGGGTCTCATGCTTTTCCGTCCTCAGTGGATCTTCTGTTTAGCACGAATTACCTAAGTTAGTCTTTGGTGGCCCTACCTGCCTGTTCTCACAATGTCAAATGGGAAAAGGGTATGTCAGTTTGGAATGTTCGGAATAAGCTTGTGCTCAGAAACTTTAGTCCCCTTCCTCACCTGCTCCCCGCACCCAAGGATCATTATTAATTTATTGAGAACAAGTGAAAGTTTCTTCCCTCGGTTGTTTTGAACTTGAAAACCTCTGTGCCCGGTAGGAGAGGGACACCCGGGTAGCGCTTCCCTTGTGTCCTATTACTGGATGTTTATGGAGAAGCCGGCATTATCCTGGGAGCTGACACAATGGCAGGGAGTCATTTGGAGTCGAGAAATGCCGAAAGAGACCATTAAAATGTGGTGCAGGGACGGTTCCGGCCAGGAAATATTCCACTGCCTTTGCAGATGCTCCCTAATGCCGAAAGACAATTTCATAAACTTCGATCGCCTTTGATTACTTGCCGTTTAATTACTCACATGTGCCTGTTAGAGGTTAAAAGGAAAGAAGATGAGGGCAGATGGGGCAAGGAACAAAATCCTAGTTGTTAGGTTTCGATATTCCCCTGGAACACAAAATTTTTACTTCCGTTGGATTCCAAGACACAGCCTGTGTCTAAAGAATGCCAAAATGCCCTGAAGAAAAGTTTGCCATCCAGCTAATTATCCAGGTGTTTTCTCCATAAAAATGCGGAACCTCTGTATATTTGTGCCCACGCAGGTGATTGGCTGAGTTGGACCCTTTTCATCTGGAGGTTTGGCAGAAGGGGAGTGCAGCCTGGGTGGGAGGGATTCTGTGTGTGTGATGATCTGCCAAGTTGGATAATCTACTTCTCATTCAGCTGCCCCTTGGAGCTCAAGATGGAGATAAGATTTGTCTCCTCTTAAGCAGGATCCACCCCAGTTGCTTCTGAAAGTTGGCACCGCTCTAAGGAGGCCTCCAGTGTGGCTGGAACCTTTCGGCTGTTAGTGAGTTTGCTCGGTAATAGCTAAATCAAGAAAGACATCGGGAAACAATGAAGAGAGAGTTTTGGCGTTTGGGGAAGGTTGTGGGAGGAGGGAAAACACTGCCAAATTCGATTATTTACTGTTGAGAATTCAAGCACGGCTCCATTAACTCTTCCTTGAAGAGCATGCAAGCTATTTGCTATGGTGTGCAGATAGTAATTCTATTTTATGTGGGCTTCAGCAAACCAAATGATGGAAACTGAGCTATCGTTAACTCAGTATTAGTATTCTTGCATCTCGTTGAAAGCGCTGGGTTTGTAATTGCCTTTAATAGAATTTGAGCCTTGTCTTAATCTGTTTGGGACCTAGAATCGGGATCTCCAATTTTGAAATTGGTGTGCCGCCATGATAATGCCGTACAAAACCAGAAATGTTGCTGTTTGCTGTTCTGCAACGCACGCCTTCTTCTGCTTCATGCAGGCTCTCCAACAAAGTTTAATCAGCCAGTGAGGAAGAGGGATGAATAATTAGTTTAAGCAGGTAAATGCTAATTAGGGAACCCCTGAAAAGCATCCATTATATACTAGCTCAAAATACATTTTATAGCCCTGGTTAGTGGTGTAATCCAAAGTCTGTCAAGGCAACTGCATTTTCTGTAATTGAGATGTGTATGTTTGCTTTGCATAACAGATGGCTCTGTATGCTTAGACTGATAGCTAGGAAAATAATAATTGCATTATTCTGGCCAAAAGAATATTAGCTCTTGGGTTTTGGCCATCTCAGTCAGTCCTCCTGCCAGCACAGCATATGCACATATATGGATTGGATTTTCAAGGAAATGGATGCATCTGGAATAGTGTGGCCATCTGAAATATCATCTGTTCAAGAAGAATTTGGCTTTAACCCCTGCTGGTTGCTCCTTAAAGGCAGTTGATTTCATTGCTTCTCCGCTGTAACATTAAGTCATTCTTGTCATAAAATCGGAGTCCGATCATCGAGGTCTCTGCAGAATAGAGTAGGTGCGTAGACATGGGCCAGTAGCTGGGGACTCCCGGGCAGCCACTCCCTGCTCGCGTGTGATGGGTTTTGAAGCGCGTATTTCTAGTCAGCCTCTGGACTTCCTCGGGGCAGACGCTAGCCTGGTGTGCCCATGCCCTCTGCGTGGGTGTGTTCAGTGTTGCCAGAAACAGCCAAATGTGTCAGTAGAGGCTCTAAGGAATGAGACAGGAGTTGTCCTTTGGAGGCTTTATGCAGCTGAAATGATGAAGGGTACTCACCAGAAAGTGAGTTTTTCATATACCAATGTATGCATTTAGAGTTCAGAACTAAAGTTTAGTAATAGTTCTGCGCCAACGTGAAAACAATCTGTTAGGTATGGTATGCTTTTAAATGGCCAAAGAATGAGGGGCGGGGAAAGGCTATGCCAAAACTTTGGAAAGAGATTTCCAACCCAGTTAACATACTAAGTCCTAATTGGGTAATTAAGGTGCCCGCGACATAACCTTTCCCAAGTTTCCTTGGTGCTCTCTGCAGTTGTGGGTGTGCGGCGTGCTCGTGGCGACATACAGCGTAAAGTGCACTCAGAGTAATTGAGTAAATGCTTATTCTTTTATGCACGCACCCTTAGTTAGATGCAGACCGAATGCTCTTCTTCTGTCCGACAACTTTGCTCCAGTGGTCATTCCATCAAATTCTAGACAGTGATAAGGAATCTATAAAGTCATAGTTCCTCCTTTCCTTTTTAAATAGTTTCATGAAATAAAGACAACGCGGAACTGTACCATCGAAGACTTACGGAGTGAAATCATTGAGGAATATTGTGAGCACGGGAGTGTGTTAGAGCGTAGTTCTGTCTGCGTGTGTAACTCTCAAGGTATTCTTTTCCTTCCTCCGTTTTGTTTTCCTTCAACATGTAAATAAATATGGTGGCTTTAAAACGGCTTATGTTCAAGAAAGAATTAGTATTTTCTCTGGCTCATGAGAAAACTGAATAGAGAAAGTCCTACTGAGCTCTGTTGTGTGGCATGAACAAAGAGACAGCCAGAGAGGAGTTTCCTTCTGCACGTCACCGAGTGTGGCAACTCCTGATGGCCGCGGCGTCTGTGTGTGCCAATACCTCTCTTTAACGTGTTTCCATATTGTCATGACGATGAGGATGGAGGATCCACGATAATGTCTGAACCTCCTCAGCAGCCCTATTGACTTTGCCAGAGATACATACTTGACTTAACATCCAAGATGATTCAGGCTGTGGAAATAGATACTGTTGACTTGCTTCCCTTAGTGAAAATGATTTCCAGTGACTCCCCATGAGGCCTTATCTTAAAGGAAGACCCCTAAATATCGATGCCGAGTTTGGTTTACATGGAGATTAAATGATTTCTTATACCTGGTCATGGCCCTCAGAGCTGTTAAGCACAACTCGGCTCCCGAGCTGTAATGGAATAGGCAGGAGTGAGCGTGAGGGGAGAAAACAGAGCAGAGTTCCTAACACTGCAAGTGGAGCAACGATATGTACCCAGCTTTTATGAAATCTCTTTCAGCCCGTAAGAGGCTTAATCACCAAGAATCCAGAAGAGACTTTATATGATGAATAAAAAGCATTTCTAGCTTGATCTAGGATTTAAAGCAGCTTAGAGATATACTTATTTGTTGGCCTATACCCTCCACTTGCGACAAAGGAAATAGCTTACATAAACATATACAATAACAAATAATGGCGAAACAGAACTAAGGTATAAGGAAAAAAGATGTAGGTAGGTAATCTTTTACCACCGAATAGGAAAACACAATAGAGGCTAATAAGAAGGGATATAAATGGTCTGACAAAGCTTCAAATTTAGCTAGGAGTGTCCTGTTAGCCAAAGCAGAAAGGGAAATATAGCCAACCATCAAAATAAGAAAGCATCACTTCTTAAGGAAAGAGAAGTTTTCTGAGCCAGAAAGAGAAAAAAAAAATCTCAAATACAATTTTGGAAAGGAATAATATGTGGATTATATGTATTGATTTGCTTCCAGTGGAGTCCACATTTAAAGCAAAGCTGTAATGACCCGTATAACAAACACATACATATTGCAAATCTCATAGGCAGGCAGAAGACTCCCCTCCCCGCTCAGCTGTTGGTGTGCCAAAGATTATTTTGAGAGTTATGTTCTGGCATCTAGGACTTAAAATAGCATTGATAGTTTGATGGTTTATGTGCTTCTAAATCAGCTTTCACTATTCCACACACAAATCCTGCATTTTCTTTTAAATACTGATGAGAAAGTTAACATTATAGTTGCCATAGGCAAAGGCCATGGGTGTTAGTTAACCAGAGGATAAAAAAAAAACCCATAGCTTCTGAAAACATTTTTTCTTGAAAGTAAAGTGAGAGATGGTGATTCTGATGTACACCTAGGCCAGCAGAATGTTTTCAAGTTAACAGAGTCTCCTCTTTAAAAACGTGGAGAAAGGGGAACCCTCTTGCACTGGTGTGGGGAATGCAGACTGGTGCAGCCACTGTGGAAAGCAGTGTGGAGTTTTCTCAGAAAATTAAAAATGGAGCTGCCTTATGACCCAGCAGTTTTACTTTTGGGAACATATCCAAAGAAACCCAAAACACTAATTTGAAAGAATGTGTGCATCCCTATGTTCATTGCACTGTTATTTACAATACCTAAGATTTGGAAGCAGCCCAAATACCCATCAGTAGATGAATAGATAAAAAAATTCTGCCCTGGCTGGTGTAGCTCAGTGGATTGAGCGCGGGCCTGCGAACCAAAGGGTCGCGGTTCGATTCCCAGTCAGGGCACATGCCTGGGTTGCAGGCCAGTTCCCAGCAGGGGATGCACGACAGGCAACCATACATTGATATTTCTCTCCCGCTCTCCTTCCCTTCCCCTCTAAAGATAAATAAATAAATAAATAAAAATCTTCTTTAAAAAAGCATCAAAAAAATCTGTGGTACATTTACACAATGGAATACTACTTGGCTGTAAAAAAAAAAAAAGAAGAAGAAAATGTACCCTTTGCAACAGCATGGATGGACCTGGAGAACATTGTGCTACTTGAGATAAGCCAGTCAGAGAAAGCCCAAGTACCATATGATTTCACTCGTATGTGGAATCTAATGAACAAAATAAACTAACAATCAAAAGAGAAACAGACTCATAGACAGAGAACAGACTGACAGCTGTCAGAGGGGAGGGGGTTGTGGGAATAAGGCCAGTGCAAAATGAAAAACAAAATGGGATCTAGATCAAACTGGGAAATCTGCCGATTTCTCCCATTGCCGTATCATTATGAATACCCTGTAGCCAGTGAAGCCCTCTCTTGAAATGCGCTGCAATTGCCCCCACTCCCTCCAGGGCTCAGCCTGCCTATGAGTCACTTCCCTTCTTCTCATTAAGTCCGCATCATTGTAGAAGATACTTCCTTGCTGTTGTAAGCCAGCCAAAAGGTGGCTGCAGCGAAGGTTACAAATTGGCTTGTTTCAAGGCAGCTCGCGGAAAGGGAAAGGGGAAGGGTGGCGACGGATAGAAGAGCTAATAAAGGTGAAGGTGAAAGCGGTAAATAGTTGTTTTAAATTTGCTCTTTTTTTTTAAGCCAGGAAGATATATTTACCATAAACTCCTTTCCCATCATGTGGTTCATCTCCATATTTTACATTTCTCTGCATTTGTTATATAGAACGGCAAATAAAATTACAGCTACAGCACACAAGTACAAGGTCAAATAAATGACAGAGCTCAGTCTATTTGTGAAGCTATTCTGAAAGGGAACCATGGTGCCAAATGTGGTTTATTTGAATAATAAAGAAGAATTAGATTCCCCTGATAACTTGGCTGAGGGCCAATAAATCAGTGGAGGTTAAAGATGCTTTGCAACTGCCACGTCTTTCTTTTGCTTTTCCAAAGTGCGAGCCTCAACTCTTCCTCTCTGTGTTTTTCAATGCAAATTGAGTTGAGGTTAGTATGTGGTTAATTCTTTCACTTCCGTGATTATAAACCGTAGATATATTTCTTTGGTGGGTTAAAAGAGAAAGCAGGCATTCGCTTTCCTCACAAGTTATTACTCTTGTTTGGCATCATCACATCCTAAATAACTGGAATATAAAGACAAAAAGAAACGGATGATCTTCACACAGCACAGGGTTTAAATAATGGAGCCCAGCGTCAGCCTTTTCTCCAGTTGGTGTTCTAAATATACGAGCCACCGGGGCAACCAGACTCCTTCAGCAAACACGAGTACACGTAGCCCCCCAAATACTGCTCTGTAGCCTCCCTTTTTAACGTCTTTTGAGTAGGCATACCTTAATTCTTTCAAAAAAGAAAATGTATAATTTTCTGCTCATGTGTTTTTTTTTCCTCTCTTGGCAAGTCTGCATTTTTCTCCTGTACTAATCATAAAAAGTTCATCACTTCTGGGCATAAGAAAGAAAAATGCCCTTTTGAAGGAGGAAGCTCCGAGGGTTTAGAGACTATTGAGGAAATATAAGTATCAAAATAATTCAGAAACAGTACAAGGCACAGTGGCACATTATCAATTTACAACATTTAAATTGATAAATGCTTGGTGGTGAAGGCCTACAAGGGCACTTTGAAAAGCAAATAGCGACCTGGTGGAGAAATTGATTTCCCCCCCCCCTCGAAAATGACTGCATGATGCATCGTTTGACTGCATGCTGTCCGAGTGCTTGACAGAGATAATCTCAGCAATCCCACGGGTGACCTTATCGTTCTCACCAGGGCAACTTTGTCTACGTTCTGACTTTGTGCATGTCAAGGTTCCTCCCAGCAGGATCCTTAGGGGAGAAAGTTCCTCTGTTCGATCCAGATATTGAGCTGCCCGCTCTTCCCCGCGCTCCCTTCCACCCCACCCTTCCAAGTAGGCGAACACGCCTCTTTATTTCATCCATAATTATGAATGAGCCCGGCAGAAGAACCGCAGCTCCACGCTCTGTGTCTTTGTTGAAGCCCTTACTACCTTTTAGTTCACATAGTTCCAGACGATAACCTGTATTAGCAGGAATCTTTTTATCAGGGAGAGTAGAAAAATTCCAGAATGTTCTCCTACAGTGCTCTCCCATCTTCAGCAAAATGGAAAAAGCTAATCAGCTCCTTTCTCCCTTGTACTTGAAAGGGTTTTTTTTTTCCCCTCCCCTGCAATCTTTACACAGAAAGCTTCTGAAACTGCTTTAGTCCATGCGCTTTAGTTTCTGAGATTATTGTTCCTTCCCCGTCCAGTGATTGTAGGTTTTTCTCATATAACATTAAAATTACGTAATACCGACACAAGGCCCACATAGCCAGTCACCCTCTGCTGTCAGGCTTTGCATCCCAGGGGCAGCCTGTCACACAGCCTCTGATGTAATTCGCGAGGCTTCGTCAGGACCACTGTGTTTAGAAAACATTTTTCCTGCCGCAGAGGAATAATTGACCATTTCTTTATGCTTAAATCTTTTCTGTTGATATATATGGGTGCGCGTGCGCCTGTCTATTTATCAGTCATCTTCCTGCACACAGCTTGTCATGGATAATTACAATTCTTGATTAGCCACTTCTTGAAAGCAGCAAATACCCTGCCTGGTGTGGCACCCTGAAGCTGCCGTCCCCACTGGCTTTGGCACCCTCCGTTCACCATATTCAACCCCTTTTACCTCCTTCTTTCATCCACAACATTAATTCTGAGTGAACAAGACGTGCTTCCTTGCTTTTGACAAGATTTGCTGCAGTCTCATGCGACAAAAACCCAACACACATTCCAGATTCAGAAAGTAGGATTTATAACAGCATTTTAATTTAATGTTGGATGTCGAACATATAAAGAGATCACAGTAGTACTAGAGCTGAAAATTGATGCCTTTTTTATTAGTGTCCTCTCAGAAGTGGGTGAGACGCTGTTTGTGCAGTGGAGCACAGAGCAGCACAGTCAGATGAATGAGGATATGCTATCTGCAAGGAATCATATTTCAAGCCACTGTCGGCCTCTATTGATGTGCTTAGAGTTGAAAGGTTATGCTAGTAAAATGCCATCCGAATTTCCAGCATTAGAAATCGGTAGAGTAATCTGCTGGCTGTCACTTGGTGCTCGGCCTAAATGCACTGCACGGGGACGTTTTACTTATTTTAACTTCAAATTAATTTCTGATTACTGGCGCATTTCTTTCTCTCTTCCATGCTTTCATCGGTCCCCAAGTGGGACTGATTTTTAACAGGCCTTTCAGAGTAAACCAAAATCTCCGAAAGAAAGCAAGAGAAATCTGTGTCATTATACATGAGCATTATATTCTTCACATTTATTTCTTGGGACGTATTTTGCCAGGCGCTGAGGCTAAAACACACAAAGTCTGTGCAGAAGGACTTTTCCAGTCAGACGGAGCCACAGAACCACAAGACAATCACAGAAAGGCTCACCAATTTCACATATATAATTTGAGGGCCTTTCCTATTGCTTCTTAATTTCTAGGGTTAATATGATCAAGATAAAAAAAGAAAATGGAGTGTCTACTTTTTATGGCATCAGGAAATCTAAAGTCAGAAAAAAGATACTTTTTGAGGAGCTAGCTTATTTGATTTGTGTGGATAAAGTGGTATTTTTATATTCACTTTTGAAGTAGAGCACTGAGCAAAACTAAGATGGAGGAGAAAATTTAGTCGTCATTCTAAGTCTGTAATTTATTCATTTTTAAATAATGAAATGGTGTTTTTTTGAATTAACCCATGTATTATTCATGCAGGCATTGGCAATGTAATGTCCCGGTCTCCTAGAAAGTAATGTACATTTCTTTGCCTGACAAGCAGTATTTTCTATATGGTATTAATTTAATGGCTTATTTTATTAGACAAAGTTGGGAAATAAGATAATTTCTGTCTATAATGCGCAACATATGCAAAATAATACCTTTACCCCTAAGCCAGCTAGCCTTCCTCAGCTAGCCTGGACCCTATCAGACTGATGTGCGAATGCAAACTGTTCATATGAAGAATAAGAAATAACTTGACCTCCTGGGAAGAAGGTCATAAAATTGTTAAATTCATGTGAAATCCAAATTTCATTTCTACACACACACACACACACATTCAATCTATATTGGATTTTAGCTCTTACATAAGAAGACATGGTTTTCATGTCAGGAGTAACATGGCAGTAATTTCGGTTGGAATATAATAAGGAAATTGACTTCAGTTTTTGCATAAGTTCTAGAACCAGACTGGTAACCTGAAAATTGATGGTGGTTTGAGACAGCGAGTGCCCTGTGGCTCTTTATCCCTCTTATTCAACTCTCTCCCCTTTCCATGACAGTCCAAAGATGCAATCTCTTTTTCCTAAGTAGTCATTTTTAAAGAGACAGATAGCCTTTGTTCCAGGGATTTAGATGGACACGCCTATATACATGTATAAATGTATGAACTGGTCTCTTTCTAAATTTCTTTGTGCCTACTATACTTTCGTCTACTGATATAAATAATTTCCAAAATGGTTCACTAAAACAGCAAACCAGGTTTCCTTTGGGCATATCCTCCCCCTGCCAGCCTCCTACAATTGCGAATTTACCATATTCAATAATAAGGCAAAAATTTCCTCTGATGCCGTTAATTTTTAATGTGCCAGCAGATTAAATCTATTACTTTCAATAACTATGCAAACTTTTTGAGAGCAACACAATGTATGCAGAAAGAAGTTTTCCCTAGGAAAGAAAATAGTGGTTTGAAATGAATGTTCTCGGGGCAAGTTAAGGCCCTTAGCAGAGGTGACAAAAGATCGCCTGTGTGCCGAGTGTGGCATTTGGTGAATTTCAGAAGTATGGCAGTAACAGAACATTTGCACACCAGGCGGAGAATTATAGGTGCCTTTTAGCTTTTATTCTAGGTTTTGGTGAAGCAAGCTTTGTGCAGCCTCCTCCTTTGGGGCCTCTCTGCCACCAAAGAAGCATTCTTTTAGGCCCACCGGCGATTCCTTTTAGCAAGCTTTGCCAAGGAAACAATAGAAAATTGCCTCTCAATCAGGAAGGAGCTAAGTCTTTAAGGAACACAGCACAAGAGATGGCTTCATGAACCTCTGAGTTTTATTATCATTCTGTAATCTGCCTTGTCTTTCAGGCGTCTCTCCCAACTGTACTTTATCAGATGCTGGTTACCAAAGCCCTAATTCCTAAGCTCGCTCCTTTTTGGAGCTTGAAAAACATTTGCACAAAATGTACCATACTTGTCTATATACAAGGGAGATGCTGAGACCTATATATTTTTTAAAGACTTAAATGTAAATAGTTTATTTTCTCATTCAATATAAAATGTTTCAAAAAAGAGGTTCAAATAAAGTCATCTGCTATGATCCACTAAGGAAAAAAAAATGAAACTGGTGATTGTTTTAGGCCAGTAAAGAAAAATTGGTGATGCCTTTCATACTTCAGTGGAGTTTAGTTTCTATTTTTAGGAAGATACATCACATATAAGATGAATGAACAACTTAATTTGTGGATAACCTACCAAATCCAGGAATGGTGGCTTTAGCTAGGATCTGGATCTCTCCCTGGAAATGCACAGGCTTGCTTTGTTTTAAGGAATGTTAAGGCTAGCAAACTTGCAAAATGGCTAAATAAAGGTTATTTATATTGTGACATGTTCCTTTAAGTGGTGAGCTCATTTCTTGTTTTTAAATATCTATGCAGAGATCCATTATCTACTTGACAAAATCAAAAGTGGGTGAAGGAAGGGGAGAGGACCAAAAATCGAAGTATTTAGAGGCACTCCATTCTAAGCTCAATCAGAAATGACAATGTAGAAATTGAAGTTCTGTTGGCAGACAACTTTTGTTTCAGAGCAAGCAGGGCTCACCACCCCTAGTAAGCATGGGGAGCTCCTCAGCCTCGGTCACCAGCTGCGATGGGGATGTTATTTGCAGCCTGGTCATCTGGCCGAGGGAAACCTAGGCAGGCTGTTAGTCCAGGATCACTGCGAACTGATGTGCGGCAGAAGTCCAGCATGCTCGTGAGGTCCTGTCTGTGTGTCTGTGTGAATTACAGAAGTCTGCACATCCCTCAGCACAAAACACACAACTTTGAGGAGAATAAGAGGTGAGACTGGGAACCAATTCCCTGAAATTGAGAACAGAAAAAAAAAAAAACATAATTTTTCCAGTTCGTTAATTAAAATTGACATGGCAGGGTTTTCAGAGATCAAGAAAGGACTGTGCCATTTTACTACATTTCAAAACCTTTTCACTTGAGCAGACAAGTAAATCATGCAATTACTGGGATTCATTCAGCTCTTTAGTAAAAACACAGGCCTGTAACCCTGGGTGTAACATACATGGAAATGAGAAGAGTTAAACTGAAGATGTTTCTAAAATGTCACAACTGCTCCGTGACACTGGATGATATGTTTATCCATTCATTATCACTGAGAACACCTGGGGCGGTACTCAGGAAATCAGATAGTGCCTTTTAAAATAATTATAAAAGAAGCATAGATTAGCAAGCAGAGGGGAAAATAGACAATCCTGAATCAGGATGTTACTAATTTTGATCTGTTTGGGGGCATCAGCTTCCAAGTCACAACAGTGGAATAGCTGCCTGCAACTGGCAGCAGCGCTGCCGAGACAGGGTGCCAAGTGTGACTATTTCTAAAAAGCAAATGTTTTCCTAGAGGTGAGATCCAAGCATTCATTTTCTGTTTATAAAATTAAGGCACTCCCTTGGTGGTGTGTCTTTTGTCGGTTTCCGGCATGATCTTTTTGTCTTTGGAGAAGCAGAAAGAAGCACCCTGGACTGGGATCCAGGGGACCTGGCTCTGGTCTTACTTCTGCTACTAATCACGCTGGAGACCTGCAAGAAGCCTGGATCTTAGTTTTTCTTAAGTGTGAAATGAAGGGGCAATTTCTCAGGCTCCTTCTTCTTTAAAAATGTGTGCTGTCTGAAATTCATTCAACACTGGACATTTTATCATAAGCACTAGGACGGGGTGGGGGAGGGGAGCCTGCGAGAAGTCGGCTATTTTATTTTTAACCTTCAAAGGAATTTAGTTGAGCAGATGCTACCCTGAACTAGTCAGAGTAGAAAAGAAATGATATGGCTTTTAAAGGGCACATCTAGCATATCTGCTGGGGTAAAGTAATTCTGGCAATGCTTCAAAGGATATAACTTTTGATGGTAAAGTAGGTAGGCTATGGAATGAAATCACATATGGCAGGCTGTCAAAGTCTCCTAGACGTTCAGTACATTTATATAAGTGCAAATGGAGGCTGCTTAGATGGAGTCCCTAGCAATTTCCTGCTAAGACTGCTTTCAGATTATCTGATATTATTTGACTAAATTATCTCCGTTGAAGCTGAGGACAACTTTTATGATCAAATATTTTGAAATTAGTTTTCCTCGTTGGCAGATTATCTGAAATATGAATTGCTCTCGTTTGAGCACTTGAAATTGAAAGGCCTTGGTAATAGCAGTTGTACAAAAACAAGGGCACTGAAGTGCTGTATGCCACGTGGGAGGGGATGTGTGTATCGGTCAGTGATGTCAATACCCATAGTTCTCCCGGAGACCTCATCGTGACCCTGTGACGCTGGGCTAATGCCAAGGACAGACTGACTTCCTTCTTAACAAGGATATTTCACTTTCTAGAATAAAGGCTGATTGTATTGACTCTAAACATTTAAACCCAGTCAGTTTGTATTTATTACATTTCTCAAAGCTTTCATAGGGTGTCTGAGAATCCAAAAATTATGAACACATTGAAAATGTATGGAATTCTACACCATTCTAAGGTATTATTATCCATGTGATAATACATTATTACACATGCGTGTTCCTGATGCCTTCTCTGTAAAGTATTCCTATTACTCTTTTCTGTTTATGTGTATTGCCTCACAATGAATGATAATTACACTTAACATTTGTTAAGCCTTTACTGTGTGCCAAGCATTGTTCTAAGCACTCTATGACCATTGAAATTTATAATCCTAACTATTGTGAGGTACAGTTACTATCCCCACTTTATATAGATAAGCAAACTGAGGCTCCAAGAGGTTAAACAGCTTGCCCGAGGTCACACAACTAGGAAGTTACAGTACGGGCATTTCAACCCACGCTACATTTTTCCAGAGAACTCACTGTTAAATATTATTGCCAGTTGCCTCTGGGGCATGTTAGGTAATTAACAGGTAGAATTATTCAAGGTTTATGGATTAAGAGAAACTGAGGCTCGGAGCTATTGAGCGTGCTGCTCAGAACCGTGGAACAGTTGTTCTCACAATGCCGGCACATGTCAGCGAACTTCGGAACCCGTCGCTGACGTTGCGCTGATGCATTTCAAAATTCTCCTCTTCAGCATTATGAGAAACACTCCAAGACTCGATAAAGCCCTGGAACCAATCACCAGGATCTGAATGCAGGGCACCCATCACAGTTGCCACACATTTAATATGCATGCACGCATGCCAGCATGTGACCAATACTGAGTGACCTACATGTGCCCAAAACTGCTACAAAGGGGGGCTGTTAATAACTAAGGCATAGTTCCTGCCCCCAAAGATCCAGTGTCTTCAAGATGCTACAGAGATGGTCACCAGGCTTTAGTGACCTATACATAGCCTGTCTGAAATAATTTAATAAACAATGAATGTCACCGAGAGATGCACTACAAAATTTTTTTAAAGTATGTGAGACACAGAGAGAGAGAGAGAGAGATGCGCACTGCAAACCACAGAAACAGAGAGTGTGGATGAGTGACTCTGCCGGGAGGAGTTCGCAGAGGATTTACCGAGGAAATGACGTTTAGGTCAGGCCTTGATGGGCATTTTCCACATGGAAAAGAGGAAGGTGGTATACCAGGCAGAGGGAGACGTATGTGCAGTCATTTCTGATGGGAAGAGATGAGTCTGAAAAGTCAGGACGGGGCTGAGTTGGAGAGGGTGTCAGAAGAAGCTAAGGACATTGGACTTGCTGTTTGAGATCCCAGAAGCCGTAAAATGTTTTCAAGGGAAAAATGAAATATGAGAGCTGTGCTTCAAAAAGAAATCTGGTAAAAAGAATAGAAGATATATGACATCTTCCAATTAAAGCACCAGTAAATAGTCCAGGGAAGAGATTAAAAAAAAAAAAAGAATTACAGTAGTATTCACAGATACAAATAAAGAGAAGGAGCTGGATTTGAGAGGGCTTTTTCAGGTGATATCAGTGCCTTGGTGTCGATTAAGTGTGCTGAAAAGCAGGGAGAAGTGCAGTCTGAAAACTTGGTGCTGATTTAGACATGTGGCATTGGAGAAGCTGTGGGAATCTGGTGAATAAACAGGCTTCCGAGCTCACAGAGAGGCTGGGTTCAAAGGCACAGGTGCGGAAGTGGTTAGCATACTGATAGTACCTGGAGGCAGGGAGGTGGGTGAGATTACTAAGGACAATTTGCATTTCCAGAAGGCAGGCTGCTGAGAAGGCAGCCCAGAGAAGATTCCAGTGTACTGACAGGCAGAGGAAGAGAAAGCAGCCGTGAGAGAATCAGTAACCTGAAGAATCAGTAAGTGACCTGGACGGTCTCTTCCTTAAGAAGAGCAATGGAAATTGTCATTAGGAAAAATCAAAGAAAAGGAGATTTTTTTTTTCAGAAAGGGTGTGGTCAGGAGTCCAAAAAAGCCATTGCATCCGCTGGTCAAAGATTGCCAGTGATGGATATATCATCAGTAGCACTAGTGACGGCTGAAGCCGAGATGCAAGCAGGTCCTTGAGTGAGGGGTACAAACACATTCAGTGGATTTTGGTCCCTTTTCCGAGCAGTTTAGGGGTAAAGGATGTAAAAAGGGTCAGGGAAGGGTGGAGAGTAGTTTGAGGGAGACGTAGCTTGATGGATCTCATTTTTAAGATTAGATGATTTTAACATTAGATTGAGAAGCTGGGTGTGTAGGACAAGATATATAAAGGGTTTAAGACAGAACTAACCTTTGGACCCAGGTCTCAGAAGGGTGAATTTACTTAATAGTGTGAAAAGCGTGAACTTGGGGAACAAATAGGAGTACCTCTTGCTCTTCTTCTGGAAAGAAGCTGGGGAGTGGAGTTTGGAAATGGAAGCAAGGGGAAGAGAGAGATCGGTTCTGACGGAATTCATGGCGTCTCTACCAGGTGAGGCCAGAGGAAAACTATGTAGTTGCTTTCGCTCCACCGATCTGCTGGCCTTGTTCCCTCCAAACAGGGGGGCGGCCCACAGACAGGCAAGGTAGCAATGATGCTTGAGGGGTGATCAGAGCCTTCTTGCTCTGACCAGTCACAGGCCCAGGCCAGGATAATCCCCCTTTCTGCCAAACCTGATGGAAATTGCCAAGATCCCTAGGATATCTGGGGCTGGTGGGCTGGGGTGGGGTGGGCAACAGATTCAGCTGTGAACCAAAGCCTGGTGCAATTAACTTGTACCATCCAGTGTATCTTGTTAGCCACCAGAATGCAGTCTGATGCCTCTGACCTTTTTAAAAAAACTTTAATCTTTATTGTATTTTTCCACTACCTTTTAGTGCCCTTACACCCCCTCCCCACCCAGCAGTCGCCACAGTGTTGCCCATGTCCGTGAGTGACCTTCAAACTATTAACTGATGGTTAAATCCAGTAAGAGTGTCTGAACCCCAGATTCGAGGATTGTACTCATTGTTTCCCCTGTGGACATCTGATACTTTATACAGAACAGAAAAAGAAGCAGAGAAAGTACTATCTGTAATATTTTTAACTTTAAAACCCATCTTTGCTGCTTTTTCTGCTCCCCGTAAATCACACATAAGCAGCCCAAGTCTCTCCTTGACTCTGTAGGTTGCCCAGTGGCCCTTAGTTCTCTCCGAATGTTGGGGCTCCCGCATTCTTTTCCTGTCCCTCTGTCTCCTTGCAGTGAGCACGCCCTTGCTAGAAAGAATATTCGTTTGGAGGTACGAGTCTGAAAACATTACTGTCCTTCAGTAGCTCTTGGTAAGGGAAGTGACATGTTTATTTTGTTATTTGAAATTTATTTTATGGTAAAAATCAAAAACCCTTGGGGCTTTTAAACTATGGTTAATTGTCCTTTTTCATTGTCACAGATTATGAAATATTAGAAAACTTCAACAATGATAACTAGACTTAGAGCTGCCATAGTGATGATTTGGTTCATGTCAAAGACGTAGAAAATAGAAATCGAAGATTTGAGAACGCTTCTCACTGCCGTGTTTTGTGTTTTCAGAGAGTGGAAGCGAGTAAATGAGGAGAGAGTGGAGAAACAGAGAGAAAGCTAAGCAGGAATAAATCGTTCCTTTTAGCCCCCCCACCCCACCCCTTGTAGCCCACCTCAACCCTTGGGTTGCTGAGTAAAAACCCGTAGCAAACGGGCATTTCACAAATATTTAAATGGAACGTGCAAAGTAAGCCATGATATATGCACACTGGCAAAAGTGGGCCCGTTAAAGAAACAAACGCCATCCGCGTCCGTTTCCCGCCCAGGCTCCACCGTGTGCGATGGTTGTCAGAGCCGGGCTTCCTTCGCACCCGGTGCCAGGAAGCACGGAGTTTATAGTGCCGTGTGCATGTGTAGAGCCGATTGTTTCATTGTGTTTGAGTGTAAATTTTTCACCCCTTGCAGTTCCGCCACCACTCTCAGAGAATGCGGGCTTTGTGCTGATACGCTGTTTCCTAGCTCTGAGCGCAGCCTACCCCTACTGCTGACCGTAATTTACTTTTTGGTGTCTGTCGCCTTGAGCCTGCCTTCTGACTAGCTTGTTGAGTGATGTGCTAATCCATTATATTTTTCAGACAAGTGTATCGACCAGTATAAACAGACTGGAGGGCACAAACCTAAATGAAAGCTATACTTCCCTGAATCATTTAAAAAGCTCCTGCTCGGTGGCAGTGCAGAATAACTTGGCGCTGTTCATTAAGTAAAGGAGAGGACGATCTCAATAAATAAAACAAAAAATTGAAATACTCCTGCCTGCAGGGGCTTCGCCCAGGTTTCAAATGCTCACCCTTATTCACCTCTGGTTTTTTTTTTAACACGATGATCAGAAAGGGCCACTTTGAAAAGCCCTCTTCTAATACAAATCTACAGTGAGACACCGCACTTAGCGTCTCCTGCCACGGGCGAGGCACTCTTACCTGATCCCCAGGTGTCTTCCACTTGAAGTCACATGCACTATTGTGCCGTGTTTATACAAATAAAGAACAGAAAGCAGGCACTCAGAGTAATGCAGGGGAAAAAAAGCCTAAAAGCACCCCCTTCTGAGTCTTTGAGTCTTTCCCTTTTTGAGAGATGTGGGAATGGACAAATGGGTTGGGGGGAAATAAGTTTCAAACGAATCTTCCTTTAAAAAAAAAAAAGTGTGAGATGAACCACAGCTCTTCAAAGCCACGGGGTAAATATTTACTTGTCGCAAGGAGAAAAGATACAGCAGCTGCTGAAACTTTTGGTGGAACATTCAGATTTCGCCTGGCACCAAGCAGCATTGTAGAAAGCGTTCTTCAACTAAAATCACAGCACCGCCAAGGGGAAGCAACCCCCTGGTGGCAAATGGGGACTCGGTGTTGTTTTGTTTTTTTTTTCTGGCACATTTGAAGCCTGTTACTTTTTCACAAATCCTGATATTGGAGATGACTCCCTTCTCTTCCGACCACCAGTATAAAAAAAAGGAAACCCATTCTTCCCAACTCTGGCTCTGATTCCTGAGGTTTGTGAGGCAGAGTGTATATTTTTCACATGTGTTTTATCCTTGGTAGCCAGATGCAGACCACCATAGATAGACCCCTGAGTCTGCAGAAAGATGGGAGGTTTCAGAACACATTCCTTTATTTTTCGTTGGGTGGCCACAGAAACCTGCAAGGCTAAGTGTGAGGATTTTATACCCAGTTGACAGACTCAGGAACTAAAATTACAGGTAGCGAATGGCCAAGGTCACAGAGGTAGTGGGCGGTAAACCAGTTCTCTACCTCCTGGGTCTGTCTCTCAGATCCAGTTCCCTTCTCCCGAGAGGTCCTCAGCCGAAGCTGAGACTTCATTCTCCTGCTGGGGAAGGGAGGGGCTCACCTGACAGCGACATGATACTCCCGCTCCTGTACGCTGGCGTCGTGAACACTGCCTTTCTACCAACAATCCGGCCCCCAAACAGCTTTATCCTTTTACAAGTAAGGAAATTAAAACACTGTTGAACAAAAATGCTTGTGGGGATCCTGAGCCATAGTCCTTAGGACAGCTTACAGTTCTGAGCCTGCACTTGTAGGGACCTGTACAAGTAGAATAGGTAAATAAATCCTTCCCAAATGCCAAAGGCATATAAAAAGACCTTTTGTGGCCACATACAACCCTTGTTTGACCTCTGATGCAGTGTCTCTCAGCTTAGTGCCAATTTACAACACACCACATGGAGTTTGAAATTCAGTTCTGCGCCATAGACAGCATGTTGGGTCAGCGCATTTCTTTCTAGTTCTTTCTAAAAGAAATTACTGCCCACAGCTCTATTTGCTGTTTCGGGAGTTCTAAACTCACTCTTCCTTTTTCTTTGTGCTTTATGTGTCCGGTGGCCTGCTGCTACTCGTCCTCTGCTCATTCAGGGTCTGACCATGGGTGCCAATCATCTATCCTACGTTTTTGTGGGCCCTAAATAAATATTTATCAACTGACTGACTGACTGGATGAATATCTTGCAACTTCTATGGAGTATTTTGCTCCTAGAAATAATCCTGCAATCAGGGGTTTTTCTAATGGAACAATCAATTCTGAACGTTATTTTAATCTTCCACTTGAGTGGACTAAGGGAGGCATGGCTAGGATCACTTGTAGTTTAGGAAGACAGGTTTTCACTTGCCCGGACTATTCATCATCTAATGCAACCAAGTGGGGGATGGGAAACAGACTTACCCTTTCTCACAGAACAACACATCAAAATAATGGAGGGAGTTCAACCATTATCAGTATCTACATAGCAGGACGTGGGGATAAACTTACCTTTATCGGGACTAGGCTACATGCCAGGCTCAGTGCTAGAAGAATTATCATTAACAACAGTAGCGAGTTACGTCTGTTCAAGCAAATGGCATGTGCCAGGAACTATACTAAAGTCTATACATGATTTCTCAGTGAATGCCCACAACAGTCCTGTGCAGTATAGCCTACCAACAATAACTCAGGGAGGCAGATTCCACGTCGTCCCCGTTTTACCCAGAGCCGTCAGTCCCAGCCAGAAAGAGAGCGCTCACCTCTCTGGTAGAAACGGGGAAGGATCCCAGGGTGCATCTCAAATGCAAGTCCCTTATTCACACACCTTAGTTTTTCAGACCCTAGACCAAAATGAATAAATAAATACAGATATAAACCTTTTGGTTTCAAATAATAAGCCTTTACACTCAGGGAAGTGTCATATTTTACTGGATGATTTGGGCTGGGCTGTTGAATGATCTACAGGATCTCAGTATGTGACTTGACAGATTTCATATCTCAGTTCCTCAGTATTTTCACCTGTAAAACAAGAATAATTACTCAGGCTCTCTATATATTATAATGAGAGATGATAAAGATTAATGAAATATGGATGCGTGGCATGAAGGATTCAGAATAAATGTACTCCTGAGTTCACAGATATGCTGTTACTAATAACAGAATTGTCCTACTCAGAAGTAGTTTCCCTAGTCAGCTGTGCATTTAATTATGAGTGATCTTTAGTCCCCTCATCCAGCCAATATGCATTAGGTGTCTACTCCATAATACTAGTGGGAACAAAAAGATGAAGTTGGCCTCAGTCTAGAAGTATCAAGAATAAATAATGTAATGAAATGCTTTCCTTGAATTTTGTTTTGAAAGCTGCCGAGATTAAAGGTAAAGTTCCTGTTGTGTCTACATGATAGCAAACATTGAGGAAAATGGAAAAGTTCAAGCGGTAATGCAGATGTTTCAAAACACCTGGATGTTTTCTATCCTGTAGATTTACCATATGGATCTTCCATTTTATTTCAGGCTTTCATGATTAATTGGAAGTTACATTTTTGTGCTTTGTGGCAGAACCATTTTACTAAAATCACTTTGTCAGTGATAAAATACTAAACCTTTCTGACCTGCTATTCTTAAAGCTTCCATCACCATGTTCATAAACCCACTTGCCATCATTAATAACAGCTTTTTGTATATGTAAAATGTTGTGGGATTTGGGCACAGAGCAAACCAGGGGAATGCTAACAGGGTGTGTACACAACACAGTTAGGGGCCAGGCGAGCCAGCTCTCTGGATAGAAATTTCAGAGCAACCAATTCCTTCTTTATTCACTGGGCATAAGGAAGAAGCCGTCAAAAGTGTGCTATAAAAATTGACATCTCAAATATGTTAGATTAAAAAAAATCATTGCTTACTGCGAACCTAATCCTATGCTTAATAATTTCCTTCTAAGTTGACCCCGGGGCAGAAAGGGGAGAGGGAAATAATTATTGGGGAACTGAGCGAGGCCATATGGCAGATGTATTTGAAAGGCCTAACGGAGACCTCTGGGCTTTAAGGGCTGGAGCGCCTTTTGCATCCCGTCTACCTCGGCCTGCAGACTTCCAGCGAGGGTAGTTCCCTCAGGCCTGGGGCAGTGCGGAGCCAGGTGTGGCTTGCCTGCCGCCTCATTCCCTTCCCAGGGAGGACGTCATCTGTCTGACCGTAAAACAAAATGGATCGGCTCACTCCACGTTTTCTTCCTTAGAAAAATCTTATTTCTATTCATATCTGCAGGAAGCTCCAACTCTGGCCTAGTAGAACTACTTTTGTTTTATTCTGTTGGTTTTATTGTCCCCCCCAACCACCCCCTGCAAAAGGCTCACTTTGTTTTAATTACTTTCCATCAATACTTGGAGGAGCTAATTTTGGAAGAAGCTGTCCACTCCCTCCCCCCACCCAACATGTTAATACATTTATGCTTCTAAAGCTAAATATTCGTCTACACATCAAAATACATGAACCTTAGCGAGATAAAAGCTGTCCAGACCCGATTCTGTGTCTACACAGATGGCTATAAACGTGACACTGGGCTGTTAGTCTTGGCTTTTCTTGACAGACCTGAAAATTGGCCATGCAGAACTGTTTAAAATCGGTAGGAAAACTTACCCTAAGTAGACTGTTGATGAACACAAGAGAAAGCATGTAATTAATGGAAATGCATGTCAGAATAAAAAAATGTATTATCCCTTCACTTCCGAGTTCTAGCCAAAGGTGTTGAATGAAGCTAATATTTCAGAGGTGAAAAGGGGACAGTGCTCGCTTTAGTGAAGTGAAATTTGTGTTATAATTTACACGTGCGGTAATTAATTTATACTCTGACAAGTCTTTTAATTAAAAATACGTTTTGAATTACAAAAGTACCACACAACAATAATTCAAGGACTATAGACTAACAACAGGGAGAGAAAACATCACATCCATTTAGAAAAGTATGTTGTAGACATTTTTATGTGTATTTCCTCAGATATTTCCCTATAGATTTATACTTACCTATGTTTGCTTTATGCTTATTACTGCTTTATGACATTTTTGAAAAATTAAAATATTATGGATTTTTCCAGTGTTAATAAATACAGTTGCGAGTATCATTAATGACTGCATGACATGTCTTTCTATAGGTGTGACATAGTTTATTCAACAAGGCCCTTATTTTTGAACATTTAGGTCATTTCCAAATTTGTACTACTGCAAACTATATTTATGTCATTAAATATTAAAGCAAACTTTTATATATGTGCTCATTATTATATTCTCCAGATAAATTTCCAGTGATTGAGTCAAAAGGACACGTATCTTAAGGGATTTTCATACATTTGGCCCAACTGACCTCAAGAAAGACGCTACTAATCAACTGTCTCACTGTATTAGATTGTCTGTTTCTGCACACCCGTGCCGGCACTGAATTTTACCTTTTTCAAAAAAAAATTAATAAATTGAAGGAGAAAGGTCGTTCTCCTCTTTTACAAGAAGTTTTCATGATGCCTGCTCTAAAGCTGAGTCAGGATGACCCTTGAACATTCTGTAGCTCTTACTGCGGAGCGCGTACCCGGCGGACAGATGAGTGGGAGGCAGTGCTGCTCATGTGTTGCTGCGGCGTCTGCCGAGAACTCTGCCAGGTTATCCCGGGCTTATCTTCCTGTATCTATGGTAGCTTCTGCCTGTGCGTCTAGTTTGCTTTTGTGTTCAGCCTGGAAAAGACAGAGCAACAATATGCACTATCTAAAGGGTTGTTTTCCCCGAACCCTTACTCTCTGATATCACTGTTTCTTCTTTTATGTATGTGTCTGTTTCTGTATAGCACCTTTAAAATTGTCAAGGTTGTGCTCAGAGAGGAAATGCGAAACTCACAGTAAATATTAAGATAATGTCTCACCTGACAGAAAAACAAATCAGACTTTATTTTTAAATAAATATATAGAGATAAAGTTCCCAGAACTAATGAAGAAATCCCTGTCTTGAATCAGAACTTCAAAAGTAGTTCTGTAGAAAAGCACATAGAGAGCATGAAACACTTGAAGTGATGAAGGCATTTGAATGGACTAGTTGATTTTAGATAAAAAATAATTGCATTTCTTCACCTCACAGCTTCTTTTGGTGCTACATATCGAAGGAAGTTTTTGCTACTGGTTTTTACTGGGGGGATATCATGTGTCTTTGTCACCGTTGTTAATAAAATGGACAAGAAAAAGTCCTGTATGGATCCCCAGGTGGGTAGTAAGCCCTACAGAAAGCCCTAGTCTTCTGATGCCTCTGTTATTCGTGAGAGTTGACAGGATACAAGCAAACCGTGGTTGTGTAGGACTAGGGCTGCTGGTAGGGATTGCAGGGTTCTGGGTTCTAACATTGTATGAATGTCAGACATCATTTTCAGTTTTAAGGACAGGGAAAGAGTGAGCCATACCATGTGTGACCAGTGGAAGATCAAGTGTTCACTCAAACAAACCTGTACTGGTCAGGGTTCCGTGCTTATATGCAATGTGTCTGGTTTGGGGCGACAGGGAGTTGCAGCCTGAGAGCGAGAAGGCTAAGAAATCATCTGCCCTGCCTTAAAATTGGAAAAGAAACAGGGGTTAATATAAAACTGGCCATTGATATATGTTAAGTATTCCTGCTTAGTGGTCTTTTAATAAAGATATGCAATATCATTCAGCAAACAACTTATAAAATAACCCCATAAGAACTGACCTATGAAGGGAAAAGATGAGCTAATGGCATATCAATTATTAATACTTCATCTAGCAAATGTTTAGGTATAGTACAGACCTGCACAGCGGAGAAATATCTTTCTTCTCAGTCTGTGTTAGGATTCTTTGGGAAGGAGAACAATACCTGGTTTTAAGAGAAACTTAAAGATTTTAAGAGACTTTTTCATATATAGTCAGTAAGGAAGGGGCAGATGTTAAATAGCATTTGGAAAACCTAAGTTACAGCAATTTAAGAAGAGTAATATATTAAAGGTGAAGAAATTACTTTATACTCATTCTAGACAGCTGTGCCATCGCTGAGAACACTTACGAAAATGTGCTAAGTTAACCCTCTTCGTAATCCAAGAATTCTTTCCCCATGAGATCTGCAGAGAGGCCCAGAATAATGAGGTTGGACAGGGGAAAAATAGCAACTGTTATTTCACTCATCTCTAACTGAAACTTAGCCTTTTTTCATTATAAACCACAGTCATATTAGCAGCACTTATATTTGTCACCAGTAGAAATTATACATACTTTTATGCCATACTACTGTTCTTATAGATATCTTGGAATGTCACTACTTTAAAAATTTTATAGTTATTAAACTCAACACTACATGTTGTTATTTAATACATTAATAAAGAAGCACCTATTATATATTTGGAGGGATTTTATATTTTATCATGGAATTTCAGTATAATTGGCCTCCTCTGTAATCCTTACATTTTATGCATTTAAAAACATTATTCTACGAAAAAGCGTATGTGGACTTCACCAGACTGCCAAGAGGGTCCAGAACAGAAGCGAGTTTATGGACCTTCTTTATGAATGGAGGTGAATAAAAATGGATCAATAGAGATGAGAGAGGAACTACAGACACGTACTTTCCACATTTCAAAATTTTCAGAATCTGCTTAAAACTGTGGGCACTTTAATTCCACTATTTTAATAGTTAATTCCTATTTGCAAGGAAAGAGGCTGGCAGGACAAGGGCTGAGACCTAAAGAAACGTTTAGCCAACAGAGAGAAATATTTTGGAGAACTGACTTGTCCTCAGTGCACCCAGAGACTTCAGGGCTTCATGAAACATACTCGGACTGAGGGGTAGTTCAAATGGAAAGCGAAATAATTTGACAGCATTTTTTTTCAGTACCTATATAAACACCAGATATAAACACAAGATCAAGCCCAGCCTTGGCCTCTAGGAGTTTACAGTCTCTTAAAAAAAAAAGCAACCACAAAGACATTTATGATTACATGGACATATGCACAAATTAGTAGAGTGTTGTGACCTGAGTGTGTAGTAGAGACTGGCTCAGGGCGTGTGAAATGGTGGGAAAAGGCAGTGTCAGGCGTTCCCGACGTAAGGAGTAGAGAGCTGAAGCCCTGAGCCAGAGAAGTAGAAGAGAAAGTTCCTGTTCCATAGTTGTAAGACAAAATCTTTGGAAGAAGGGGCCAGCAGATTTGGAGGGGAAAAGGGTTGAACACTAGACAAACACTTGAGATTATTTTTTGGTTTTGGCAACATGCTGGAGGCAAGTCCTCATAGCAACTGGATGCGGGATGAAAGGCAAGAAAGAAACTGTCCCAGGAAAAACCAGAACACAGCTGCTAGTCTGGAAATGCCGTGAGGTGAGGTCGTGGCAAGGTCCAGGCTGGAGTAAGGTGGCCACCGTGACACTCACAAGAGACAGGGACATCTGGCAAATGCAAAGGCAGGATAAAGGTTGGCATGTTGGTTAATGTGTGGAGAGGAGAATCTGCTACAGAGGGAGCAAAAGGAACATGTGGTCGGAGTTTCAGAAGTTTAGAAGGGTAATGCTATAGACCAGTGATTTTTAACTTTTTCCATCTACTGGCACAGATGAACTAATTATAAATTTCTGTGGCACACCAAAAAGTATATTTTTGCCAGTTTGACAAAAAATAGGTATAATTTTGATTCATTCATTCACATCAAGTAGCTGTTATTGTGTTGGCTATTGTCAATTTTCTTTTCTTCCTTTTTTTTTTTTTTGGACAATCTACAGGAAAAGAGGTCAGTGCCCCTGACGAAATAGTCAGGTACTGCATGTTGTAAAAATTCTCGCAGCACACACCGGTTGAAAATCGCTGCTGTAGACCTAGGTCAAGAACTTGCTTCCCACTTCCTCCCCCTTCCATGGACTTCTCCCTCCATCCGGTAGTTCTGCCGCGTTTTCTGTGGGTTATTTTTCATTTGCTGAAGGAGGCAAATATGCAAAACAAAATAACATCTCAAGGAGCTTGATCCTTTGAAACGCCTTGCCATGTTACTTTGTTTTGAAATAAGGTTACCTTCTAGAAATTTTGTGATTTCTCAGGAGGCTGAAAACAAAAACCTACTTTGTGAGTGAAAAACACAAACAAACAAAATCAGAAACACACTACCTTTATAGGAATCTTAAGCTGTGTAATGCTAACCCATCATCAGAACTAATGTCATTGTTCCAAAGGGTTTGCCTACTCGTAATTTCTTTAACTTCTCCACTGAGAATCTTGCTGCTACTTAATACATTTTAGATACACCATGAAAGTCTCAAAATGTGAGCTCTGAAACTCAGACAAAATTGTCCATGGGCTCCTACAAACCATTATGTTCAACAGCTTAAAAATCTGATTGTTCCTGTGTAGTCCCTGGACTTCTATTTCTTATCACACCTTCTAATTTCCATTTTCTGACTTTATTTTCAGATACAAAACAACATATTTTCAGATATGTTCAGTTCTAAACAAACAATGAAGGATCACACCCTGATATCTGTAATTATCAGAAATATTAAATAGTGATAAAATTTTCTGTTGTCATCCAAAACCATGGGGTCGGTGGTTACAAGGCACCTAGCAGGGGACCTCAGTCTTTTTTTAAGGGAAAATCATAAAACGCCTCAAAGCTTGACCGCAAGTGCTTTTTTTCTAGGGGGAATAGGAAAATGAGACATCTTGTTTTATTCTCTTTCAAATATGTTTCATTTTAAGAAAACCAAATAACAACATTCTTCACTGTCAGAGCAGTCGGGTTAGTATTACCAACTGCTGGAGTGGTCCTTCACGCCCCAAAAGGATTCACCGGCATCTCCCATCTGCAGAGTGAATTCTGTACCACTTTTAAAAGAGGAATTCGCTTACTTAAATTTATTTGCAAAATAATTTTATGAACAGATAATGTATATTAAGTAAGTGGGTGTATAACAGGTAATCAAGATTTTTAAAAAATGGACCATAGTAACTAAAAGATACTGTTGAATAAATTAAATGAACAGAAATGATGTTTTTAAAAAATAGTAATATAATTACATATAATTATAAAAACTTGTAATTACTACCTAGTCCTCTGTTTTATTTGGCTATGACTATTTGATGTTCTGGCAGCCTCAAGGAAGAGGCATATTGAAATTGTTCTTTCATGCTTAGAAACAAAGCTTTATTCTCATTTATAAATGGGTAGAAAGGACCTGTTTCTTTTAGATGAAAGAATCCTACTTTTAAGAAGAGAAAAAAGTACAAAATGAAAGTATATTTCTAAAAAGTTACATATAAATTCAGTTTTAATAAATTATGTTGCCTTTTAAATATATTTAGAAACTTATCTTTAGTGGAACATAGAATGAATCCTTTGAAAAATTAAGAATTATTTTATAATGCCAACATGTTTTCTAATGTACCCTTTTTTAGTCTGGAAGTTGAAATACATCATTTTCTTTAAGCAATACTTGCCAGTAAATTGAAAACAAGTCAGATAGGTAACCAGTGCGCATGTATTTGGGCTTTGTTTGGACTCAGGATGTCCTTGGCTTTATTAAGAAGAAAAGACTATACTCTCTCCACCTTGCGGTTTGTAAGCCTGTGTGAAAATGGATGCCAGGAAACAAGAGAAATGTAGAGAAGCCGCGGTGAGGCATCTGGAGAATGCGGGGTTTGGAGCAGCTCTGAGAGGCCCCGAGAGGCCCTGAGAGGCCCTGAGAGGCGGGAGGAAGTTGCTCAGGTCAGAGGTCAGGAACAACCCCAGGACTCAACCCTCAAACAAGGAATTTTTTTTTTTTGTAGATGAGTGCCAGTTTCTGTTTTTCTCCATCTTCTTAAACAGTCCCATCTTTCTTTTGTCTTATTTTCCCCATCTGTGTTTCTCCTAAATATAGTAATTCACATGGTTTCAAGTTGAAACCATTTCTTTGTGTCCTTTATCTCCCTCCTAAATAACTTTAGTTTGTTGTCAGTGGATCAGGATTGCTACACATCCATACTTAGTTTTGTTTGCAAATTTAATTCATATATAACGTAGAGGATTTTATGCCGGTCGTTGTGAAGGATAAAGTCAATCAATAGTGTGCTTTACCCAGGTAAGGAAACTAGCAGTTATTATCCTATAGAAATTCCTTAAGACGGCAGCCTGTGTCATGTTTAAGATTACGAACGCTGGAAGCCATTGCCTGGGTTCAAGGCCCAGTTCTCAAATTTCATAACTGAGTGACATTGAGAGGTCATATGTTCTACATGCTTTAATGTCCTCATCTGTAAAGCAGGAATTAGAGTGGAGTCTACCTCACAGAACTCCTGTGCTGATTAACTGGCTTGATTCATATAACACACTTAGCACATTGCCTGGCACTTGCTATTACTGATATCATCATCTTCATCATCATCCTCCTCCTCCTCCCACCAACACAACTTCTCAACCCATTGGAAATAAATCACTAAGTACAAGGAAGGAACCCCCAAAATCCTGAAATTATTTATAAAATATGGTGTATTTATTTTATATGTTTAAACTTCAATCACCTGCAAAGTATTCTCCATCTGATGCAATTCCCCTAATGGAGACGTTTTTCCATGACTCAAAACAGTTTTTGAACTCGTCAATTTTGATGCCTTTTAGTGCTTCTGTTGGTTTTTGTTTCACCTCTTCCACATCAGAAAATGTTCTCCTTTGAGGAACATTTCGTTAGGGAAATGTTCCCCGTTTTTCATCGGGGAAACGAAAAAAGTCACTCGGGGTGAGATCGGGTGAATGGGGAGGGTGGGGCACAAGGGTCATGCCTTTTTTGGTCAAAAACTGCTGAACACACAACACAACACGGGCAGGTGCGCTCAAATTACCCATCCTGAACTGGGCAAGAGGGTCGATAGAGTGTTGACAAAAAAGTCACCGAAGTCGAAGAGCACAACACCAGCTGGTCCATGCCGCAGATGGGTTCTAGAACACTCACCCAGTGGGGGAAGCCTGCAGTCCAAGGGGCCTGCCCTCCAGAAGGCAGTTCTGGTTTTTTTTGGGGGGGTGCCCCATATATGCTCCTTAGAATTCTGATTTCAGTGTAAACCGTAGTACATCTTCTCTCCCAAAAGATTTTTGAAGAAACTAGTTTTGAGTCTTTTATTCGGATTGTGTCTCTTTAACCCCAGCTAAGTAAATACTTTGCCAAATGACCAGCTCCCCTTCCACTCAAAAATAAACAAACAAAAACCCGAGTCCCACAGCTTTAACAGCTAAAGCTGCTCTGGTTGCTTTCAGGAACCCTGACCACAAAACTTCTAGTGAATCCAGTGTTCGGAAGAATTCGGCATCCTGGGCACAAATGTTTGATCAATCCAGTCCGCCGTACCACGCGACTCCCCTGCTACCAGAGAAATGCTGTTACTCTGTCACATAGTATTTGTCTTAGTTAAGTGTTTTCCCCTGAAATTAAGGCTTTTCCCCTGATTGTGTAATTAGTGCTTTAAAAATAAGCCAGATTTTATGGTTTGGAAGTGCAAAAATATAAGGCCTGTTTTTCTGATTGTGAAGCTGCTGTCAAACAGGTCTATAAAGCAGGTGCACCTTGCAAATCAGAGGTTGAATCCAAGGTTCCTGTGGCTCTAAAATGGCTCCTTCGTTGGCCACTGCTGTAGCCCGTGGCGGCCAAAAGCAGGTGTGATGGAAACATACTGTCTCTAAGACCAAAGTTCCCCTGCACTCCTCCCAGACGCAAGGTGGGTCCGAATGTCCCTTGGCAGTCAGACTCCATGTTGGAACCACCTGCTAGCAAAGACTTTGCAGGAATTGAACTCTTGATCTTTCAAGGTTCACACAGGCCCAGGTCCTCCTGACATAAGGACTTAGTTTAATTTGTCCACCTGTCAGATGGTTCATCTTGGGAACTATTCTCACTTTTCTTTTTGCCACTCAAGTCCTTCTGCTGTGACAACTTAACAGGGTTTCTGAAAGCAATGAATGAAAGATACTTTTCCTGACCTGGCATTATCATCACAGAATTTTTTTATGATTACGCTCGCAGAGTGAATCAGGGTAGCTAAGGGAACTCTGCCTTGTCTCTCATATTCACACTGGCTATCATATTAATGGGAACTAATGTTAGAAGATCCTTTTTCTCTAACCCCTATTCTGTTGTAAAGAAATATACCTTGTTCTTGTCCTCAACATCTCAAAAATATTCACTTGAAAGCAAATATAGTAGTCCCCCCTTACCTGAGGGGAATACGTTATATGTTATAATACCCACAGTGTATATTATATGTCTATGCCCGAAACCACAGATGTATAGAGTACAGAGCCCTGTATACAGAATTTGTTTTTCATTCATACATATCTAGGATAAACTTTACAGCTTCTCTGTGGCACATCCGAATTGCTGGCATCAGTACTCTTGTGCTTTGGGGCCATTCATAAGTGCACTATGGGTTTCTTTTTTTAATATATTTTATTGATTATGCCATTACAGTTGTCCCATTTCCCCCCTTCATTCCCCTCCACCCTGCACACCCCCTCCCACCCACACTCCCCCCTTTAGTTCATGTCCATGTGTCATAAGTTCTTTAGCTTCTACATTTCCCACACTACTCTTGCCCTCTCCCTGTCTATTTTCTCCCCACCATCTATGCTACTTATTCTCTGTACCTTCTCCCAACAGAAAAGAATGAAGAAACAAGAATTCAAAAAAAAAAGAAAACGGCTTTCTTGAGCATAAGCACTGTGACAGCTGACAGTGGATCTGATAACCAAGAAGGCTATGGAGTGACTTGTAGCAAGTGGGGCGCATATACAGGCTGGATGCGCTGGACGAAGGAAGGGCTCATGTCCCGGGCAAGAGGGATGGGGTGGCGGGAGAGCTCGTCACGCTGCTCAGGACAGCACATAATTTAGAACTTCCCAATTGTTGATTTCTGGAATTTTTCATTTAATGTTTTTGTAACCTGGTTGACCATGGTTAACTGAAAGCCTGAAACCAAAATTGCAGATAAAGGGGTCCTCCTGTGTATTGAAATGTCTTCCCATTTCTTGTTGAGCTTCAATCTCCGGTTCATTTAAAGGAAATTCTCCGCTTTACTTATTCCTCCTGTGATGAAGGTTATCTGTTCTACCTTATCTGGAAGCAGTTGAATGACTTTTCTGGTAGGAGAATCATGTCCATCTTTTATTAAGTGGAGTCAGTTGGATGAGGATCGTCTCCCTGACCATGAAAGATGGGGGGAAATTAAATTCTATTTGTAGCTGAATAGTGCTTATGAAAATGAAGGACAATCAATAGAAGAAGCTAGTACAGCCAAAAAATGGTAAAAAGCACCTCCTTCAGACAGCAGCCTTCAAATATTTTATCCTAATTGCTGATTTCCATGCTGGTCAAGCAGGATGAGGTTCTTTGATTACGTCAGCACACACCCGGGAAACTTGCCTGAAATTACTCATGGTTCAATGAGTGGCCTTGATTACAATATAAGTGTTCTCAGCTCAAGCCCATGACCTTGACTCAAAGCATTGCTTCATATGCATTCATAGTTCCTGACCCCACATCCAATCTCTCCTGTCACCAACTACTACATCAGCCTTCGCTCATTCATTTATATTTATTCCAAAATATTTATCGAGCTGCTCCCATTGGCCAGGCACTGTGAGAGCCCTGCAGAAAAGTGCCTATTAGCAACACAATGACTAAGTGCTCCTGATAGACTTATTTAAGCACAGCCTCAGCTTCCTGAGGAGACTCTCTCCTTTACCACGCCCTTTATTTTAAGCGCACTCTCCTCATTTTCATGGAAACTCATCCATCCTTGTCAGCTGTCCTCATCTGTGTGGAATGATAGGGCCATTTTACCGGTTACTGTCATCCTACCCTGCTCTACTTTGCTCTGTGCTTTTAGCTGACTTAAAAAAAAGGCTGCTGATTTTCATCATAACTTCTGACATGCAGGCTTAGCTTATGCAGGCTCCGTACGTGTATACCAATCTACCCTCTACTGGTGAGAAAGCTGAGTTCTCAGTGAAGGTGAGATTGTTTGACTTGGGAAGGCCAAGATTCTGGCTGCTATGGGTGGGAAACACTCTGCTTCCAACTACTACAACAGTTGACTACAAACAGGCCCCCAGTGTGAGTATGAACGAACGTCAAGTAGAATTTCTGAAAGGTGCCTTAGGCCGTGTTCTAGGCCTTTCTGTATCTTACCAATCTATTTTAATTTGAGGCTCACAGCTTAAGTGCTTGGGTAAAACCACTTGTAGGAAATCCTTCATCCACCATGTCTAATTAGTATGTTCCCCCAGAACTGAACTTGGTGTCACTCTAGTTTACCTAAGCACAGTCTGAGCTCTCGGTCTCGCTTCATTATTCTCATAGCTTCTTCTGGAGGGAAAGTATATAACCTACCCTTTAACCTGGAAATGGTGTGACTGCCCAGAAGGAGAAAATCCTCAAGTAGAAAAGGAAGTCTCTGTACTGGCTCCAATGCTTGAGGTGTATGTGTGCATTATGGGAAGACCATGGGTATCTAGAGAACGTCCTACTCTTATTAACGTACTACCTTTTGCTTTTAGCCTCACAAGAATGCTGTGAGGTAGAATGAGTAGATATTACGCTAGTTTTTTCCCTTTATTTTTATTGTCGACACTATCGCAGATGTCCCCCTTTTCCCCTGCTTTGCCCCCCTTCACCCATGTCCCACCTCCTCTTCCCTTTGGCGATCACCACACTGTTGTCTGTGTCTATGGATATTACACTAGTTTTTACACAGAGAGGAAAGTGACAGCTTGCTGACTGACTGCTAGGAGATCGAAAATTATTTGTATTTTTTAAATGACATTAGCACACCAAGTTCTTCCCATATCTCATGTGGATTAGATCAGTGGCATCCTCTTGGAGTGAGTAGCCTAGATCATTGAGCTCTACAACCATGATCATCTTTTATATTCTCCCCAAAAATCTTTTTCTCCCAAAACAAAGGGAAGTCAACTTTATTACACTGACAATCAAGTAGATGGGTATTTATAAGACCCTTGGATGTTGCTGAAAGGAATATGAAGAAGCGTAAAACGTATTTAAGCTTCCACTGAAGCTTAAAACTTCAATGGAAAAATAAGACACGGACAAATTAAAATTTAAGAGGTGATGCCGAGCCAGACGCGATTGATCGTGCTGGATGAGTCCGTGCGAGGGGCGGTCGGAGGAGGGAAAGAATGTAGTGTGCGAAACAGGAGAGGAAGGGCTGGGGTTTGACTGGGCCAGGACAAATGGGCAAAATCAGAATCGGGTGGTAGAAAGGCCTCCAGATGAGGACAACTATCTGGGCAAATTCTAGAGAGGGAGATCGTCAGGGTATCTTAGGAGACAGGAAACAGGTGAAATACAAAGAATTTGCGTAGATATGAGGTGGGAAATCCTTTCAAGGAGGTGAGCTAGGAGTCTTAAACGCCAAGTGATCTTGTTTGGATAGGAATATAATAATCCCTTCAGGGTGTTCTAGGTAAGAGAATAAAACAAAGATGATAGTTTGGGCCAACATGGCCACGCTCTCTCAAACCTTCAAGTTTTACAAATATTAGAACCTCTGCTTCAAGTCTCATTTCCCCACTTCTCCCAGAAAATCCCTATGTATTCTTCAAAAATGAACTCAGATGTGTGGTGAAAACTTTGCAGTCTAGCTTAGAGAAAGTTTGTCCCTCCCTGTTCTGAAGGTGATGCTGAAGACACAGGCCCTGGAGATGAAGCCGGTGGTGACTTCCTCTGCGCAGTCCCTTGAGAGCAGTGGGCCTGGCCTGCAGACAGGATGCTCCACTGAGAGCAAATCAGATAGTGCCACCTGCTGCTGTGCACTCTCTACCAGGCATTGTGCTTCACATATATTAACACCTCATCTCTAATCCTTCCAACCATTCAGTAAGGTATGTGTTACCTCCGTGTAGAAGCTGAAGAAATTAAGGCGTCCCACATGGCCAGTAAGTGGCAGTGTTCTTGGCCTCAAAGCCCATTCTCTTTGCTTCTACTAGTTGTTTTTCCATCTTTTAAAGGCTTACAGCACCTATCACAGTACACAATACATGGGAAGTGCTTGGTGCATGCTTGGGAATGAACAAAAGAAAAAGCACTAGGGAATAGGATCGATGGGTGGAAACTGTAAGGCCCAAAGATCTGTAGCGGGATATGAAGATCCTTACTGCTGCCGTCCACCACATCGGGCGAGACTGCAGATGCCCGCAGCCCGGAGTCCCTCACTCTGCAGCTCTCCAGGGCCACCAGGAATCCTCACAAGCCTCACGCTTTCCCCCAGCGTCCAGGCTGTGAGCTCCCCTTCAGTACAATGAGGAGGTTGGATGAGGTGAGGTCTAAGATTTCTTCTACCTAGTGTATTCTAAAATCTGAGAACTTAGGTGGTGTAAATGAATTCACATTAAAATACAAATGACCACTACTCCTTACTTTCTACCCTTCATGGGAGTTTTTTTTTTAATTTAAAAGGAGTGCTTATCAATGGAGGCGGTCTTTGTTTGGCAGATCATTGGGCAACATGGGAGTTTCCGCGGGCAGAGGTGCTGCCGAGCAGGTTGACTCTGCTCCCTGGACCTCAGTGCGGACGCTGGTGCCCTAACCGTGAGCATTTTAGTCATTGCGTCCCACACTACCTCTCTCGTAATACACTTCACGTGTTACATTTATTTATGTTCTTGTCTGTTTTGCCCCTTCAGGGGCAAGAAATGTCTTTTGTCTGAGAATGCCCTACTCCTGGCATGTAGTCAGAGGTAAAATATATTTTGGTTGAATGAATGGATCTATTTGTATATTCTGAAACATACCTTTGTTAAACGAAGGCCTTAGGATCAGCTGCTTCCACTCATAATTACCCTTACGTTCTCTCACAGAAGATCCAAGGATCCTTCCCATAACTCTGCATCTGTCCTCGGGTCCCCCTGCTCAGCCTCACCACCTGCTTTTCTACTCCTGTGATGTGAGGGACCCCTGACCCAGACTCGGCCTTTCTCACCCGCTGCCTGGGCAGAGGCACTGCCCCTCTTCAGGGCTCAGCCCTGAGAGAGCCTCGCTGAGGACGGGCCTCACCCTAGCACTACCTCGGAGGGGCTCCGAGAAAACTGGAGGGTTTTCGGTCTGGATGTCAATCATATTCTTTATCTCATTAGTGGGTAAAAGCCTGTCCACATTGTCTGAAGACCTTCTCTTTGTTCCCATGTGATTGTAGCTGGTGTTTCAGAGTGAAGGGGGAACGTGAGGACAGAAGACACACAGGCATCCTGAACGCAATAGAAAAAGGGCTCAGGCTCCAGAGGGAAGGTCAAAGAAAACCATTCCCTGTGCCTAACAGTCCTTCTGAAAGGCGAGAAGAAATCTTGTTATTTTATGTGCCCATCCGAAGTTATGAAGCATATATATTTCTCCTCTTAGTTTTTCCTCAAAGTGGATATTTTTGGATCTTCCGCCTGATCGATGACAGTGTCAGGTTCTAGGATTTGACAGTGATCGTGGAGCAGTCAGTGGTTGGTTTTGCTTCCATTCTGTGTTGAATCCTTTATTGTAAAATATAGGTCTTATGCCTCATTTGCTGTAAAATCTATTTTATTGTGGTAATTAATGATCACTCTGACCATTTGTGGCAAGTGGCCAAAAAGTTATCTTCTATGCCTTTTTCCCCCCTTAACTGCCAGTGTTTGAAAAAGCAGATTAGGTTAAAAAATAAAAATAAATAATAATAATATAAAAATCAATCTGCCATATCTATTAATATAATGGAGAAATTGGCTATGATTTCTTTTTAAATTATACATTAAGAGCTCCTAAAAATACTGTTTGCTTTGAATACTGAAATAATAGAATGTGAAATTCAAAGTGAAAGTATATCATATATAATTTAGGGTAGGACATATGCACATAAAATTTTTAGGATGATTAGAATGAAAGAGAAAAAACAGAGAGGGGAAAGAAGGAAGAGACAAAAGTAGGGAAAGGGAGGAAGTGAGGGGAAAAAACAAAAGAAAATGTTGCTAACTAAATTTTTTACTCAGTCATATTTCTAAATAGATTAAAAGGCATTCCAACCTTGAATCCTATATTGATAGCAAGAAATGTTTATGCCGAATGTAAAAGATTAAATAATACCTTACATTGATATGAACATAGAAGTTTAACATTTCTTTCTTCCTAAAATAGCTCATTTTCGGTGAACAAGGGAGCTTAAGAGAAACAGACTGTTCTAGGCCTTTCGGAGTCTTGTACGACTCAGCCTCTTCCGTGAGGACCAGCCGAAGTGTGGCTGCTGATGCGGCGGAGTTCGGCTTGCAGCGCCTAAGTGTGGAAAGTGCAGTTTGTCACTTGCTTCCTTCCACACTTACAAATTAGGAGACGCATTTACTGTAAATATAGTTAGCGTCCAGAGGTTTCACAGCTAAGAATATGCATGTTCAAAACGTCTTCGCCTTATTTATGCTGTGGCCACCACATTTGTATAAACAGAAAATTACTCCATTCATGCTTTATTACTTCTTCTTTTGTACCACAGCCTTGACCCCAGTCATCATAAATTGAGAAATAGCGGGGAACTAATGGAGACAGATGGGAATATGGCTTGCCATTTACTCAAATTGGTAAAGTAATTAACCTCAAGGTGCTGGTTTGCAAGAAAAATTGTTGGAATAACTCAGGACGTCGGTAAACAGACTCCTGCTTTAACCAGTTCTGACAACTGCATCATAAACTAGACTTATTCTGTCCAATTGACCTGTCAACATCTTGAGTCCAAATAAAGATTTGTATTACAATGTACTTGCTGAGAAGTGGGAGAACACACTGCTGTTTCGTTTCAAATGGGTCGCTCTTCTTTTCCTGCTAGATAGGAGCTGGACTGTCATATATTCATTCTTCAGCCATTACGTTCTTTAGAAATCTTCCATTACTGATGGTGTGACAGCTTCGTGACAGCAGATGGTAGTCATTTGGCTCCAGAAAATAAAATGAAAAAGCATGGGCCAGGCTGGCTGGGCTCATTTAGAACAGCAGTGGACAGAGGCCAGATCTAGCTTTTATTTATCGGGGGATGTCCTGTAATGAAGCCACAGTTGTCTTGGTGGTATGTTGTTCCCTACAGATTGGGGGGTGGGACTGAATTTCTGCAGATTACTGTATAAATCAAAGGTGGTCTTGTGAATAGGGCCATTGGACCAAGCTACAGATTTCATTTGTTCCAAACAGGCCCCTCTGTGTGTCCCTGTTTCTCCGCGCCTCCCCTTCACTCTTTCCTGGGAAGAGCATTTATATTCCTCTTTTCCACATTATCAGCTGTGAGCTGTTTTCATGGCAGCGAGTTCAATCTCCGGGGCACTGTACCTTCCCCATATTCAGATGAGTAACTAGGAGAGGTCTGACTCCTTTATGCTTGTATGGCTGTTCATTGCATGTGTTTGAGTGTGCGGTTGAAGCAGTCATAATAATAATAAAAAAAGCTCTTTGGGATATCACTGTCCAATTTTTCTGGAAGGCATAAGTCATGGCAACATAAAGACTAGTTTTCATCTAAAGTAAATACATCCATTCATGCTAGAAGAAAACTAGAAGTGTTTTATGGCAAAGAAAATTCAGTTAATCCAGAAACATTAAAAAGCCCTGGATTATCATGCTGGCTTTCCTCATGCACATACGCACATACCCCTGTAAAAAATATTTACAAAATGAGCAAACCCAAACTTATTAATTGCACTGCAGGAGGACAACAGTTGCTTGAGAATCCCATGACCCTGAGAACCATGTTAGGCACAGGGTATGAGACCATCCCAGCCACAGGTCTCCTCTGAGCTGGCCAGCACTTGTCTCTCCGCCCCCTTGGGGTCACTGAGAAGACACCAAAGCACCTGTTCCTAAAAAGGGTCCATACCTAGCTGCCTCGAGTGGGAGTTTTTTGTGTCCCTGTTCAGCAGGAGAGGGACTCACTAATTTCTTGTTTATTGTCTTCAGATTTCATTTTTCTGAAAGCCTATCTAAAATCCATACAACTTTTTATTTATAAAAGTATATTGTATATATGCTTTCTGCAATATATATGCTATGTATTTAACCTTAGTTTCTCTTGATTCTTTTGCAGTCTCTGAAAAAGCACTTACTACAGGTTAGGTATATTCAAATACTGTGATTTATCAGAGAGATGCAAATTAAAACCATGAGATATCCCCTCACACCCCTCAGAAAGGCTGACATCCGTAAATCAGTAAGCACCTAGAGCTGGTGAGGATGTGGAGAAAAGGCACCTCGTGCACTGCTGGTGGGAATGCAGATTATTAGGCAGCCACTGCGCGAAACAGTATGGAGTTACCTCAAAAAAGTAAAAATAAAACTGCTTTATGACCCAGCAATTCCACTTCTGGGAATACATCCAAAGAAACCCAACACCCTAATTCGAAAGAATATATGCACCCCTATATATATTGCAGCATTACTTACAGTAGCCAAGCTATGGAAGAAACCCAAGTGCCCATCAATAGAAGACTGGATAAAAAAGTGTGGCACACTGACACAACGGAATATTACTTGGCCAAAGAAAGGAATAAAATCTTACCATTTGTGAAAGCATGGATAGACCTAGAGGGTGTTATGCTAAGTGAAATAAATCAGTCAAAGAAAGAAAAATGCCATATGATCTCAATTATATGTGGAATCTAAAGAACACTCAAAATGAGCAAACAAAACAGAAACAGACTCATAGACACAGAACAGACTAAGGGTTTCAGGGACCGGGTTTGGGGGACTGGGCGAAAAAGAGGAAAGACTTGACAAATACAGGTTGGCAGTTACAAAATAACCATGGGGCTGTAACTTACAGCATATGCAATATACTCAATAATATTGTAATAACTATGTATGGTGCCAGGTGGGCACTGAAAAATATGAGGGAGATCACTTTGTAAAGTTTATGATTGTCTAACCACCATGTTGTACACCTGAACCTAATACAAAGTAATACAGAATATTTTTTAAAAAGCAGTTGCAGGGGCAAAAAAAAAAGCGCTGTATTTGCTGAGTGGATATGAAGGCTCTTCTCTTGAACAGTAGGTGATCACTGTTTAATTCAGTAGGGCACATGCCTCCAGCCTCTCCCAGGAACCTTCCCATGAGGCTGCCACATTCAATTTGATTGAAATCACCTTCATTCTGACCATTTCCTTGTCCTAGGAGCCTTTTCCAAAGAACTAATGCTCCCATTCTGATTTCCCTTTCCTGCCCAAAGCTCTTTAACCCATCCCTCCACCTGTGCTCCACTAAAGACTGGCGCTCTCAGAAATATGTCTGTTTGTCTTCAACTTGGCACCTAATATTTTTGGTTTCACATAATAATGGTGTGAGTGTGTGTAAACAGTTGGACAGGTCAACACGCTATTTTCATCTGATGAAGCATTGAAAATCTTGTTGAACAATCAAGTTGACATCTCTCGAGACCAGCAGTAGGCTTTGAGAAAATGTCTTGACATTCAAGGTGGCCATATGGACACTAACCCTAAAGTATGAATTCCAAAATCACAGAGTTGCATATTAAAAAAATCACTGCTTATAAAAAATCACTCCCTATAAAAAATTGCTTTTTGCATTTTTTTGGTGCTGAGACTTTATTATAAGTTAACTTTAAATTGAAGGCCACATAGGCAGCAGTTCATGGGAGTTTTCAAGTTTGTGTTTTGTGCCTGATGATTGCATCATCTGAAATGGTTGATGACTTCACCGATCACATCAGAATGCTTTTCAGGTGTTTCATACCTGAGCCTATTTACATCATAAAATTAACATGAGTTAATATGTGATTGTTAAAGAAAACACAAGGCAGCGTTTTGCAATGATAGCTAATGGGTTAGCATGGCATTAAATATTTTCCTCCTGGCAGACATTATGTTTTATAGTTTGGCTTTAAAATAAAGAGAATTTTATATACACGGCAGTTTCATTCAGTTCTTTCTCGGCATTGGCACCTCCGTTGGCTATTTCAAATTTTATGTCATCAGCAGAGGAGCGTACATTTAACTTACTGCAAACTCTTCATAGGCAAATGTTTTTTAGCAGGAACAAGAAGCCGTGGAAAGTGAGAATAGGCTTAGTCTTAAGTGGGCGCCTTTCCTGTGACGGTTAGGTTTGCATGTCTGTGTTTATTTGCTCCCCGACCTGTAAGAAGTTGAACAGTTTAAATCCTTTTGTTACCTGAATTGTCTTCTCCTGTTTTAAAACATTTTAATTTATAATCAGACAAGAAGAACAGATGTAAGAGTTGTAATTTAATCATTTTATTGCGATCTTTGTATATTTTGAGGAATTAGGTATTGTACTCATGGGAAGTCATATTTTATGCCTAGTTGGAAAAATGAATAATGTAATAATATGCAAAATGTAAAGTTTTAGAACTTTACTACTGAGTAAGGCATATAAACTAATGATCTGGTTAAGGTCCCCTGTGCACCATAATAAATATGGACTAAATTTGTCATTATAGCTTTAGACAGAGGTTTCAGGCAACAGATTTAATTAAATCCTTTTTTAATATTCATACTTTTAAACTGCATAATTCCCTTCTACTGTAAAACTGAGTGCTATATTAAAACAAACAAAAACGGCAGATTACTAAATGGATATTAGCGTGAAGTCAATAAGCACTTAATTCTGGAGAGAACTCTGAGGAGAGAGGACGCTTTTCGGAGCCTGATCAGGAGATCTCGACGCAGATCTCTGAAGCTTGTTCACAGGGGCTTTCTTCTGTTTCCATGCTGGCTTTTGTAGGGGAGGAGAATGAGTTATTCGTGGAACTCGAGGACACAGGGGGGGCAACTCAAGAAGGCCTTTTCTTGGCCACTGAGGAGTGATGATTATTGAAAAATACAATTCAGACTCTGTGAGGAACACATTGATGGCATCAAGAAGGCCTAGAATATCTGGACACTGATAGCTTTTAGGACAGTTAAGTAGCAGGGTCCATTCTCCTATAAGGTGTGATTTCTCCTCCTGGATATCTGAGAGAGAAAATCTGGATGTTTATGTTCCTTTTCCGGTGGTTAAAAGAAACATTCTGAATATTTCCATGGGAACGTTTCTCCTGTGCAGGGTCATCTTATCCATAGAATAACTAAATATTGAATCTTGGGAAGAATCGTCTGATGTGTCATTAACTAACTTCATGACCATCCTTGTTAAAAAAAAACAAATCAAGCTCCATCCCCCCAAGGTCATATTGCCAGTGGAATTTATAAGTCCGCTTCAAACTGATCCAATATTCCCATCATGTGTTTTGTCCACCTGGGGTGGATTTTGGGGGGGTCCACATTTTTCAGCCCCTTAAACAATCCCCTCTCCCCCAAATTGAGTTCTGTCTTAATCTTCTCTGTTTGTATGGTGCCTATTGTTTGTGCTTGGCACTGATTTGGGGCCAACAAATGTAAATTGAATGAATGGAATTTAACATAAAATGAGTAACACTGTAAATTTTTGTAGCATAAATACTATGTGAAAGAACTAATCTGACCTCCAAATTGTAAAGATAAAAAAACTATAGAGACTAAAGAGACTTCAGTTGATTTTCCCCATCATTATATAAATAAAAGTAACTCCTTAAAGATGACAGGGAAATTATCCTAAAGTAGCTCACCAGCCCATTAATAAACCACTAAATATAAGCCTGGAAACAATTTTTAAAAAATTCCAAACAGCATAAGATTGAACACCAAAATATATAATTTAGAGGTAGACCATCAAGACTATGAAACGGGTAGGTAGAACAATGGAAGACGACCTAGCTGGGAAAGGCTTTCTGGCAATGGTATGATTTTAGCTGGACCTCGAAACACAGGAGAGGTGAGACTAGGAGCACTGTGTTCTGGCTGGCGTACGCGCAGATGTGTTAGAAGGTTCTAACGGAGGAGCTGTGCGAGAACAGAAGCGCACGCTATGCTTCTATGGCACCCATTGCTTCTCCCAGCCCCATTGGCTAGAACCCGAAGGGAGATACATAACTTCTTTCCTTATTGTATGGATCCAATTCAGAGAAACAGGCTATTCGCTCTGAATTTATGTCGTTAAACAAGTTCACAGTTGATAATATGGTCCTGAAGTCTGGAGAAATGGATTCATTTCCATTTTTAGGACTACCTTTGAAGTTGTTAAGGGAAGATAATTATTTTCCCTCTTCAAAGTATTTTCTCACATCATTTTCCAGGAAATGACAATCAGGCAGTGCCCCAGCTTGGCAGATCCAACCGGTCCGATGAATGCAATTCTGAACACAGCCCTTGACTCAGTGTTAGTTTCCATGGCTCAAAACTTACTTGGCAAAGTGAATTGTCGTATATTTTTGGAAAACCATTTTTTCCTTCAACTTTAAAATCAAAAGAGGAAAAAGGAGGTCCCTGAATTATTGCAAACTGGAAAAACAGCTTGGAAATAAAAATCACATTTAATCTGATCTCTTTAACTTGAGCAAGGAAATAAAGACATCCAGGGCTCTAATGACAGCCGTCGAATTGATGTACTAGCCTAAGACAGATACAGGTATAGTCTCAGATATCAAACCAAGGGCATCTTCTCTAGGACTTGCTGAATATGTGTGCTAAATACTACAACTTTTTCTCCAAAGTAGCTTAGTCTTAATATTTTGTTCAAAATATTCATAGCATTTTGATCATACATATCTCTTAGAAGCAAATTTCCCCTTAAGTTCAAAGAAAGTTTGATCTCTTCACATTTATAGTGAGCAGTGGGACTTCTGCCTCAAACCTGCAGTAACAAGATCTGGATTTATCTTCCCACCTAAAAAAAATCTTTCAAAAAGGGACAAAATATATAAAGCATTGCTTTCCAACTGAGTGAAGATCAGACAGGGAAGGACAGTGATCCCCGAGAGATAGGAAACAGAAGTGAGTTCTACAATTGCTCCAGTTTATAGGGATAAGGTCCTGGCAGAGCCTGGTGAACCCCAAGTCAAAGAAACAGAGCTGAGAGTGTGTGGACAACTAAATGGCTAGAATGCACTGAGCAGAGAACCAGAGATGAGAGAGGTACAGAGGGAGAGAGAACTCCTGAAATTGTAGAGGTCCACCCTTAAATATTCAGCTGAGCACTGATCAGTGCATAGATGTGAAGAAGGCAGGCAAGGATGGGGGGAACCATCTGAAAGAATTAGAGGCAGCGGTGCCCAGCACTCAAATGGCACTGAAAATGGTGACTGTCTCCTCTATCCAGACTGGAAACCACCAGATTCATAGAGCACTGGGTAAAAGATACAATAGGATCTTGATTCAGTAGTGGAGAATAATTAGTTCCACTCTGAGCATTGTTCCAGTGCCACCTAACAAATCTTAAAAACGAGACCCAAAAGCATCAATTATTTTCAAGTTCCTTAACTGCATCCCAGAACAAATCTCAAAACTTTTTTTTTTAAATCTGAATGGGCACTTCATTCAGATGGTCAGTGATCTGAGAAGACAGTGGGTTTGTACCATAACAGACCATCTTTTTTTTTTATTGTTGTCAAAACTGTTTATAGCAGTGGTCCCCAACCTTTTTGTCACCAAGGACCAGTTTCATAGAAGACAATTTTTCCTTGGGGTAGGGGGGATGGCTTCAGGATGATTCAAGTGCATTACATACAAGCTCACCTCCTGCTGTGCAGACTGGTTCCCTACAGGCCAGGACTGGCACCGGTCCATGCCCCGGAGGTTGGGGACCCCTGCTTTATAGGAATATGGGAGTATCCATGAACCAAAGATGTAAAAATCACAATACTACATCCAGTAAAAAATACCAGATATGGAAAGAGACAGGAAAATACAGTCTATAATGAATAGGTCAATCAATTAATTAAAACCTATAAACAACTGGCATACATGTTAGAAATTGGAGACAAGGACATTAAAATGACCATTATCACTATACTATACATTCAGAGATTTAGTAGAGACATGAAAGATGAAAAAGAAATCCAAATTTAAGTTTTACAGATCAAAACTACAATGTGGCTAAGATTAACAGTAAATTAGACATTGCAGAAGAAAAAAATAGGTATATGAACATAACAATAGAAACTTTCTAAAATGATAGAGCAGGAAGAAGCTTTTAAAATTAACAGAGAATCATTAATCTGGGCAACAACTTTAAGCAGTCTAATATACACATAAGTTCCTGAAGGACAGGATAGAAGGGAAAGCAGAAAACATTCAAAGATGTAATACCTGAAAATTTTCCAAATTTGATGGAAACTATAAGCCCATATCAAGAAGCCTAATGAGCCCCAATCACAAAACATGAAGAAAACCACACCACAGAACATTTTAATTAAATTGCTCAAAACCAGTGACAAAACAATAAATCCTCAAACAACAAGAGAAAAAACAGCCAAAAAAATACCTTGCGTACGGAAGAATAAAGATAAGGATGAGAGCAGATTTTTCACTGGAAGCTGTAAAGCAACATTTTTTCTTACTATTTAAATCTCTTGGAAAGAAATGGACTGTTGGGACAAAAATAATAGCAATGTGTAAGAGGATTTATAGCATATATAAACATAAAACGCATGAAAAACTAGCACAAATTTCAGGAGGGGAGAAAGGAGTACTACTGTAAGTCTGTTTTATGTGAACTAGTGTCCTGTCACATGAAGATAGATTTGATACATTAAAAATGTGTACTGGAAACTCTAGAACAATTACAAAAGTAATAAACCACAAAGTTATAGCTAATACATCAGTGAAGATAAAATAACATAAATAGAATCATTAAAAAACAGTTAATCCAGAAGAAGGCAGAAAAGGAATAAAGGGGGAACACAAAACAGGTGTGACAATGAAAAATAAATGTCAAGATGCGGAATTTAAACCTAGCCATATCAATAGTCACATCAAAGTACAGAGTATAAATATCAAAGAAAAAGTAGGTATTGTCCCATTGGATAAAAAAGCAAAACTATATGCTGCCTACAAGAAACATACTTCAAATATAAAGACACAATAGACTAAAAGTAAAAATATGAAAAAAGATATACCATGCTCATGCTAATAACAGGGAGAAAAGGGAAGATAGAGTGGCCGTATGTATGTGTGTGAGTGTATATATTTAAAACTAATACCGAAAGCACTGTCCAGAAGAAAAAAGGTGATAATTGTACTATATTGAAATTTGAAACTCCTGCTTTTTGAAAGTCTGTCTTTAGTGAGTGAGAAGACCAGCAACAGACTGGAAGAAAGTACTTGTAAATCATATATCTGACAGAGATTTTTATCCTGAATACATAAGGAAATCTCAAAACTCAGTAATAAGAAAACAAACAACCCAAGTTAAAAAATGTGCAAAGCAGTTGAACAGCCATTTCACCAAAGAAGATGTATAGATTATAATAAAGTACATAAAGGATATTCGGTATCATTAGTCATTAGGGAAATACAAACTAAAACCACGATGAGATCCCAAGACATAATTATTCGAATGAGTAAGTGTTGTCGGAATGTGGTGGGACCAGAATGCTCATACCCTGCTAATGGGAATGTAAAATGACGCAACCAATTCAGATAAATAACTCAGCAGTTCCTTAAAAAGTTAAACAAATCCATAACTTGTGACCCAGTCCGTCCACTCCTAGATGTTAGTAAGAGAAAAGAGAGCAACATCCACACAAAGGTTTGTACCTGAAGGCTCACAGCAGCCTCATTTGTCATAGTCGGAAACTGAAGGGGCCAAACCCCCACCACCAGGTGAATATATTACGTCATAAAATAGGGTACTACTACTCAGCAATGGGCAGGAATCCACTTTTGAGACACATTGCAACGAGTGAATTATAAAACAATCATGCTACGTGAAATAAGTCTGACCACCACACCCCCCCCAAAAAAGAGTATATTCTATGAGCTCACTTATACAAAACCATACAGAGTGGTCTGTAATGACAGAAAGGTCAGTAGTTATGGGGGACGGGAGTCAGTGGTTGAGGAGAGGTGCCAGGGACATATTACAGAGGGGTGTGAAAAGACTTTTGTGGGTGATGGACATATTTGTTCTTTTTTGATTTGTGAAGGTTTTAGAGGTATTTACGTATGTCAAAACTTATCAAGTTGGGTATTTTGAATATATGTAGTTTATTGTCTATCAGTGATACCTCTAGTAAGATTGTTAGCATTATTTAATAGTTAACTCGCTGATGACTTAGGAATATCCCCAGAAATTTGACCAATTGAACATTCTAAATAGCATTCTCGATGCTGTAGAATAGGCTGTTTCTAACATTCCTTAAGTCTGACCGTGAGGTTCCCTTTGTATAACAGACATTTGCCTGCACTCTGCTGTCGAGCCTTGAACTGCTTTCTGTCTCCTTCACTTAGAGCTTTGCATGATTTTAGCAGAGTGACGTGTATTTATTTATTCAAAAATTAGGCAATATGAAGTTTTAAAATACTGAAAAACAGAAATGAGATGCAGTCATAAAGAATGTGCAAATATGAAGACAAGTTTCAGAAATGTAGACTAGCAATGTTCAAATGTGGTCATTTATCCCTATGGCTTTTAGTTTTCCTTTTTTATTTAAAAATACAGTGAATGGAAGACGAACAGCCTCTGACTCTAGAAAGAGGAGTGAAGTTTAAAAGTGAGAGCTATCACCGAAAATGTGTTTTCTCGGTTCAGAACTAAAGAGAAAATTGCAAGCCAGTGTAATGAGACTAGGCTCTCACCTATGTTTAGGGCGCACCTCTGTGGGGCCAGTTATGAGAACCAAGCTTAAAGGCCTGTTGAGAGGATAATGATTCTGCTTCCATCCCTTTGTCATTTCCACTGCATGCCTGAGTTTAATCGTCCATGTCACAAAGACCTCAGCTGCTGGAATCAACCAGACATGGCGTACGTATGGAACTGAAGAAAAAGCCCTCCAGATCCCATCCATGTCATCTCCCAGAGTGCCCCTGCAGTAATGCGTCTCTGCTGAGACCACAGCATGTGTGTCTTAGAAATACTGCTCATCTGTGCAGTGTCTCCTGGAAGTTTACGGTGTTACATTCCGTTTCACCATGCGACGTTCCCCGTCTGTAAACTAATTGCTGTCTGTCTCTCACTGAATTATTCTAATCATTAAAAAAAGAAGTTTTCTCTGCCCACATGTCCCTCTTTGGAAAAATGCTAGTAGTATGAACCAAGCTTTTACCAGAGAGACATTAATAGCTTTTTGATATGCATGGTTTTTGTTGTTGTTCTTGTTGTTTTTTTTTGAGGGGGGTGGAGGGGTTGTGTAAATAGTACCAAAAAAGAAAAATAATTCTGATTTTCTGAATTCATCATTATGAAAGATCATTGGATAGATGTTGAAAATGTTGCTACTGCTCTCCCAGAGTTGCCCTCTCCTCCGTGTGCTTTGGGTAAGATTTATAGCTCATAGATTATTCTTTTTTCTTTTCCAACCCAAATGTATTTGTACATTACCATAGGTTCCTGTCTTAATTCATAAAGGTAACAAGACTATTCCCCCACCTGTTTAAAGAAAAAGTGCATTTGATGAAAGCAAACTAAGGATTTCTATTCTCTTTCTGGTGGGCTTGGCAGCATTAACATTAATGGGAGCTTCGAGTGCATCAAGAAGCAAGTTCATCCCTGAGATGTAAGAGCTCCAGCCATTTGAAATTAGCCTTTGTGGGTCTCCTGAGTTCTGCAGCACCAGGGGCTAATTCTTATTCTTTTTCATCTTTCCCCTTTCTTCGCTGGGCACCGATGCCTCATTACACACTGTTCCTCCCCTTCCGCAGCACCGAGCCCCTGTCTGGTCCAATCAGCCGCTGCGTCCCCCAGACGTCCTAATGCTGGCGGGGAAAGCACTGTTAGGAGTTTTGATTTGTCTGTTTGTTTGTTTTATTTGTTTAAGTCTTTGTTTCCTTAACCAAATGTAGTATTACCTAGAGAAAAAAATTATACCGACTTCAGTTCAACAGAAGAGCTATTGTCTACACTCTCTGATGACCAAGTCAGTGACAGCTGTTGGCTTTTTCTTTCCTATTTGAGCAACAGGTCCTGATGGCCCCTCCCAAACCAATGTTTGAAATAAGTCTGGGAACCCAGGAAGAGGGAAAAATAAATTCAAAGACTCTCCAAGTTGAAAGCTTTAAGTGTATTAAAAAAAGGGAAAATGGTATCTTAAACTATTTCTATCTGCCAACCCCAGGTTTATCTTCCAGGAGTAGCATATGTCTTAGAAAGTTAACTGTGCTTTTTGTGTCTGTATAAAGTCACTAGATAATTCCTAGAAGGTAATCTTTCATGATATTTCTCTTCATCAACTCGGCATTGTTCCCAAGTCCACTGGCAAACTACCTCTCACAGGCTCGTAAGATACATTTTTTTCTTTCCTCTTTTCCCGTAATTTTGCGAAAAGAGGGGGTTATTTCTTACCTTGACCCGTAATTAAAGATGTTCTTTAATGACATATCTTTTTTCTGATTCTATCCTTCAATAATTTACAACTCGCTAACCAATATTCTAAACAAAGTTTTAAAATGAAACTGTTGATTTTTCATGATGATTGCCATGAAGTAAGGGTCACAAAAGCAGTTTGGGTGGAAAGAAATTTCATTTCTTTTTTTTTTCTACAACTTTCCAACACCTTGCTGAGAAATGCAGCTTAACTTTTAGGCATCTTTCTATCATAATCCCAATATCTAACTTGACTTAATTTGATTACCACCAGCATTAGTGACTCTGAAGCCGGATAACGTTGTCTCCAAATGCTGGGTCATTAATTAGCAAGGAGCTAGGGAAGGTGTTTGGGGGCAGTGCCGAATTTTAGTGAGCAGTTTACATTAGGGTTTTTCCTAAAGATTTTACTCAGGGATTCAGAACAACGGAACACGGGAGCAGCTCACAATTTTCTTCCAGCGATGACCACTCTTTTTCTCTTCATCCAGTGTGCTTCCGGAACCAAGAGTGAGATGTGTGCATAAAACCTTGTACACCGGGGAGACAGGCGTGTCTCCTCATGCTCAGCTCAGGAGTGGTGACGCCTGCCTGCCAACACCACATCCTGGACTCTGCCTGAGTCATTAGCGCATTTGACTAGATGGTATCCTGACCGTCAAAAGGAGCCAGTAGACCTCCCGAAGAACACAAAGCTGTGGGTGCTCAGCAGCACCAGGCTTGTTCATTATGAAATAGCACATGCGAAAATGTTTTGCAAATTAACAGTGGCAGGAGGGAGCTGTACTAGTAAAAGTGGAACGGTTGTTGCTTGATTCTGGGGACACTGTGAGCCAAATAGACCATCCCATGGCTGTGATTTTTGCTTTTGTTTTTTGTTTGTTGTCATTAAACGTTTGTAGGACAACACCTGCTTTTTGCATGTTTCCCAGGGAGAGAAGTACAGAGGAAGAGAGGCGAGATAAGATACCTACTTTGGAGGAGCCTTAGACTCTGGGGGAATAAAATACAGAAGGGAAGGGGAGTCTTATCTTCTGAACTTAGACTCCCTCAGGAATGCTAACTCCCTCTTACTGCCTCCAGGGCTATTGGTTATTTACGAACTCATTTTCCTTGAGTACATATTTTTCCGTTATTTGTGTGAGCTAGAAGTTGTCTGTGAAAATAAATCTCTGTTCAAGATGATTAAGGCCAATTTTTTCATCAAAATTTCACCATCATCAATGTTTTAGTGCTTAAGTAAAATTGGCCACATTGTATTGCTTTAAAATGATGACCGAGATGATTATTTTATTTTTTGTTAAAATTTATTGAAATTAGTTGATTTAGTTTAATGCAGCCTATTAAAAAGCTTTAAGAGAAAGGCAGTGAATTAAAAATAAATAAAATCATCTCTTTAAAAAATTAATTTTGAATTATTGAGTAAAGTTCAACCATTCTGACCGAAATGTGAGAATGGGCAGGCTGGCTCTGCGGCCCCTGAAAAGTGGCTGGATGCCCCCTGGCAGAGCCACCAGAATCTACCCCAGGTGAGCCTTGAGGGCCCTGCCTTTGCAGCCCTGTGCACAGGTCGCTGTTCCCCTCTTCTGTCAGCTACCTCTGGAAATCCAGGAGGCTGGCAGGGAGAGACAGTGGAGACTGGTCAGAAGGCCCCTGCCAGAGAAAATGAAAAGAGAAAAAAAAAACAATGACCCATCGTTGAACCTGGAGAGCAGGGATGCTCCACTGCTCACCGGATGCTCTCTTCACTCACCTTTGTGCTCAGAGTGGCTCAGCACAGCCTGCTGAGCCTTGCTGCATCCTGCCCACAGGCTGCCTTCCCCACTCCCAGAACCAGCCTTCTCCCCACCTCCCCCGCCCTCTGCTGGCACACGCGCTGTCTCCCCTCCCCAGCTACAGCCACACTCGAAGTTGAGCACACGTCTGTGGCAAAGTTTATGCAGCATTTACATCACTTTTAAAAAACAAAATACACTCTTAGAGAGATATTAGTTTTTCTGGCTTTAAAAAATAGTATTGCTGAAAAGTAATGTGCCTATTTTTAAAATCTTTGTATGCCACTTGTTGGTTTACCGTGTGAGACATGGGGGACTTTTGAAGTCTAGTATCTTACTTAAAAGCAACTTTTACATTTTAGAAAAAATAATTTAAAGTTATAACAGGTACCTACCAAGATTAGATGAAATTCTCCACCACCACGCCCAGCCACCATCACCACCCCCCAGTACCTCCAGAGTCGATGATTTAAATACTGACAGTTCTGTTTATCCTATAAAAACATGTTGATCAGTCAAGTTAAATAAAGTCAGTAAGACCAATCTGTAGAAATAATTTTGTAGCCCAAGTAAACCTAAGAAAACTCACAGAAAAAAATAATATCTGGGGCATTATAAGTGACCAAGTTATGTTCTATAATAGTGTTTATTTTGAAATATAAGTCAATATGGGAAAGACTCCAAATTTGCTCATTGTAATCTATGTCATAAGAAGGGAAATATGAGACTTCTTTCTCCCACAATATTTAAGAAAGTAGAATCACTAAAAAAGAAGTGTTGGAGTTTCTTAATTTTCCCCTCCTTTCCTTTCCTTTGAATTACTTTGAAGAGAAGCAAGGGGTATGAAAATCCCATCAGCCTGCAAAACAGGTGTTTTAGAGCTTGCTGTTTTTATTTTTTTTTCTATATTTTATCATTCTTGGTAGAGATCAGGCAGCCATGTAAGGTAATTGAAATTTTAATTCAACATATATTTTAATGAGTGATTTCTGTGTTCAAATCGGAGGGGATATAAATATGGATAAAGTAAAAGGCAGAGAGGATGAGTAGCTAGCCCAGATGCACACAGCTCATAAGCAGGAGAACCGGGGCCCAGCAGACAGGCTGGCTCCGGAGCACATGTTCCTGGCCCTGCCGCTCCTGCCTCTCTGGGGGAGAGTCGCCCTGACACCATTGAGAAACTAGAACTGGGCCTGAATAGGAAACAGTGAGCCTCCGAAGAACTGTGAGAAAAGATGTGCTAGAATCACAAGGTAGACCTTTTCACTTCTATCTTGATTGCTGAGAAGACCAAAGTCCTGAGAATTCAGCTTTTCTCCTTGTTTACAAATTGACCCATGACTCCCTTAATGTGTCCTCTGTGCCTTTCTTAGACCAAACGGGCGGCTGCCTTCTCGCCATACCTGAAAACTGCTCCGCCCCTGTCTTTGTTGGTGCCACACATGTTCATGTTTCAGCACCGTCTCCGGATGTCCCGCCTCCCCCATTCAGTGTGCCAGCCCCACCGCGTCTGTGTGGTCGGCAGAGCGTGCCATGCCTCTGTGGCTTTGCCTGGCCCAGCGTCTCTGCCTGCACCATCCTCCTCCCTTTACCCTTCAGGTCACTACGACTCATCCCTGTACGTTCTTCCATGAAGCGTTTCCTAGCCTGCGGAGCCAGAGTTCACGATTTACCTCCTTGCCCAGAGTCTGTCTGTCCTTCAAGTTCCAATTAAATCTAAGTACCTTCCTTCACCTCCAGGTTTGCAAATCTTTCCAGAACCTCAGTGCTGCTGTGTGTTTTTATGATGCCACTTTTCTCCTTTCTTGTACGGTAATTACATGTGTGCTTATCCTTACCCCCTCCACCTGTCAGATTCTAAATCCCTTAAGGTTAGAAATGTGCTTTGTCTCCTAATAGTTATCACTTAGTAGACTCTGTCTCATGACTTATGATGTTTTAATGGGGTCTGTGAGACTAAAGTATGCTAAGCGCTAAAAAAAGCAGCATGACAAGCCTGGAAGACCCAAGTTTATAAAATAAGGACTTATCCACTGAATTTGGACCCACTTAAAAAATATTTCACAGTCATTTCATGTGTGTCATTGGGAGCCTCTTCAACCAATAGAAACTACTCAGGGTCTTGTTGAAGGGCAATTATTAACTCTGTCTGAGTTAAAGCTCTTACTGGATTATAGTTCCTGGCACTTTATAAGAGCCCCAAAATATTTGTAGAAGTAATTAATTGTTAAATGGGCTTAATAAAGCTATGCAGAGCTTCCTACAGAGAATTATGTTTGTGTAGTTCGTTGGTGGGTAGAGATGAACATCAATAGTACCGCCCTAACTTTCCCATTGATATCCTGAGTGGCAACATACAGAGAAGAAAGATCAGAGCCCTGGAAAGATAAGGACAGTGAGAATGGCAGAGCTGAGAGGTTAGGTCACAGCAGGACTTAACAGCCACAGTCTCGTGTTAAGCAAGAATGCAGTCCAACTCAGAAATCGTATTTTTAGCCACCGGGTATCATAGATCTCAGTAGTTAAAGCATTGTTACCTATGTGAAGGTCAGAACAAAATAGAAATAAATAATTCAGAACAGTATCTAGCTACTCAGCTTTCAAATCCTCAACTTTAATTTAGGGAACAGAGACTTTTAGAATCTAGGTTTAAGATAATTAAACCTTTTTCAAATTCAGTCATTCAAAACAAATGCTGACTACCTGTTTAGTTCAGAAGTACAAGAATACAGAGGTGCATATTTCTTCACCCCGCTTTCCCAAGAATTCACCATTTAATACATAGCAAAAATTATTAAAATACAAAGCAGAGAGTTAGATGCAACATGAGAATTGTAGGAAAAAAATAAACCTCGAAAGCCTGGAGAAGATGGGAACGTAATGAAGAATTCACAGGAGAGGGTCCCCTATGACTGGGCCATGAAGGATAGGTAGGAGTCCAATAACTAGAGTCAATAAACAGCCATTCTAAGTGAAGGGGACGTGAGATGACAAAGGTACCAGGATGACAAAGGGAAGCACAGAGGACAACAAAGAACTGACTATGGCCCAGTGGTTAGGTTTGAGCTGGGCAATACGCAGTCTACATTGGGACCGGAGTTGAAAGCAGTATCAGTTAAGAGCAAGGAGTTGATACTTTATCTGACTGGCAATAGGATGTCACTGAATGTTAAGAGAAGTTCAATTTGGCGGTGATGTAGAGGACAGATTATGGGAGAACGATGAGGGGCAGGAAGATTAAGGAGCTGTTACAGTAGTGATTGTAGAGGCAGAAGGCCAGAAGTGGAACAAGGGCAGCGGGCTTGGAAAGGAACTGAGGAGGCGTAATCGATGACCTGGTCACCAATCTGATATTGAGGGAGAAAAGAGAAAGAGAGAAGGAGAACTCGAAGGCCACCTCCCCGTGGCCATCCCGATTACTCCGACCTGGAAAGTGGAGGTACTATGAACAGAAATATGGGCGAAAATAGATCATTTCCATTTTGCTTTTGATTTAATTTTCAGTCCATTACTTACTTTTCCATTTCTTGTTCCCCTTTGCTGCAGTTTTCAAGTAACATAAAAAAGTAGCACTGATCAGCTTGTTTATTAGGTGGGGACCTAGTGCCCTATTGCGATCTCATACAAACACAGTGAGACCTAAGAGTCCAGGGCACCTGCTGAATATTCCCACAGTTATACATTGTTTTCCCTGTAATCAATGTGCGCTCTACATAGTAACCCAGCTTGATTTACTAAACCATAGTCTTTTAGAGGAAAAAGTAAAATGCAAGAGGCAGAAATGTTGCTTTTTAAAAGGATTTTATTTATTTATTTTAGAGAGGGGAAAGGAAGGAGAAACATCAATGTGTAGTCTCACTCACCCCCTACCAGGGACCTGGCCCACAACTCAGGTATGTGCCCTGACTGGGAATCGAACTGGTGACCCTTTGATTTGACTGGCTGGCACTCAATGCACTGAGCCACACTAGCTAGGGCAGGAGTGTTGCTTTTTGATGGTGGTACTTTTCTTTGATTTATTGCATCTCTAAAGGAAACTTTGCTCTCAGGAGCACCAGTCCCCACAGAGCCCATTCTCTCTTCACAAGGCAGCCACAGGACAAAGTTGGTGTCAGGTTTTCCACTGTTTTTTTTGACCAGTATTTCCCATCCTTCAACTCAGCCTCCTGGGATGGAGAGATTAGATGTTTTCTGTGGCTTGTTTACTCCTTGACACTTTTCTGAGACTTGCCAATTCTGGAGCCAGTTGTGGTCTTGACTCCATAAGTTGCGTTAGAAAGAATCAGTGCATTTGGTAAAGGCCAGGAAGGCTTCATCGGCTAAGATGCGTTGCATGCATTTCTGGAACTCAAGAGTTATGCTACCTGCTCATCCCACAAGATGTTCTTGACATTGTCTTTATTGGTAAACAAATTTGTGTTTACCTGTGGCCACTGGCTGATGTCAGAAGCATGGTAGCAGCCTGTAGAACTCTATGGAAAGGCAAGGACAAGGGAGGAGAGGAGAAGGTGAGATCGCAAGTGTGGAGCAGTTGCAAGCTTGGCAGTTGGCAGACTCTGAAATCACACTTTCCCTGTCCTTCCTGGGTGCCTCACAAGAAAGCAAGGGGTTGAGCAGCTGCTGAGCTGGACCTGCAGGTTCTGAAGTGCCTGCCATGATCAAGAGGAAGGCCCTGTGCTTCGTGTTAGAATCTCACTCTTAGCAGAGAGGGGCCGAGGTGAGAGCAGCTCTTTGAAACTGGAACTATTTTTGTTCAGACATGTGACATGATTTGCTGGTGGTGACAACTGATTTGACAATGACCAGTGATTGAGGTCTACCTCTAATAAGCGAATTAATCTGAGCCAAAACATAGTGATCTGTCATGTTTAGAGATACCTCAACATCTGGCCAACTTGTCCTCTGTCAGCATAGTTTGTCCTGTGCAAATCTTCTGTCAAGTGAGGAAAAGAACTGTGGGGAGAAAAATTCCGTAGCAGTTTTAGAGTTAGTGATGAATTTTTCTCCTAACATACCAGCTGTGCCAGCAACACTATTTTTCATGGCATTAATCAAATATCTTGCCTGTAGCACCTTCACTCTCCCAAAGGCTAAAAGATGAATCTGTCAAAAAATTTCACTGGGATTTGCCAACAGCTTCTCTAAGCTCAGATACTAGTTTGGGCACCTTAGAAGGTGAGCAAGGCTTTTAGGGAGAGCCTTGGGGACTTAAAAGCTGTGTAGGGTAATTTTGCTTTACACTAAACAAAAAGATCGAAGCCTCCATTGCAGTTTGCATGATCAAGTCCTCATCTCTGGAAAGAAGCCAAACACTCAAGTTTTATTAATGTATTCCATTTACTGACTCATAGCAAACTACTTATTTTTCATTGGAATTTTGAAATTAGCAAAGTACAAGAGCAATTGAAGACCATTGAATGAACTCATCGCTTGTTCCTAGGACAGAAAGTCCAAGATGGGAGGAAATTCAGGAAGAAAAAAAAAGCCACACACCCACACTCCCATGATGATGCCGCCCATGGCTAAGATTAGGATCCGAACAGTTTTCACCACCTGTAATCTTTGTGTTAATTCTCCTGCTTCCAAAATAAACTTGGCCGATTTGCTTTGTGCTCTTCGGATGTAATGTTCTCTCCGGTTCAGTTTCAAAATTAATAGACATTTCAGAGTGACCACTGATCACCCTGAGATTTGCTCTGAATGAATGGGTGGAAACTCATGTTACGCTAACCTAAATGGTATGCAGTCATTGGGATAAAACGCTATCAAATTAGATATCCTGATAGTTACCTTCTCTTCCCCGCTGACTATTGCTTAGAAGGCAAAGACCATTCTTTGATTCCTTACATGAAAAAGGAGAATCTCTGAGAGTATTTGCCATTTAACTTTCCTAGCACTATCCTCAAGATTGCTGAGCAGTTAAAGAAAAAAATGGGTGAGGCGCCTCTCTCTCCACTAGTAACTGCCTCATGTTGTTACTTGGCAACATGGTGACCGTGGAGCATGGTGACACTGGGTTCCGGTCCAGTGCGTGAGACACAGCAGATACTCAACAAATGTTTGTGGAGTGAACGAAATCCTTGCATCCACTACAAAACTTATTTTAACAACTTCAACAACGTGAAAACCACCCTGACCAAAGAAGCATCAGATCTTGTTCTATACTGGTCTCAGGATGCCTACTCTAACCTGATCCTGGAATACTGCCCCAAATATTGGACTCTCATGAAATGGTTTCCTACTATTAAAATTGATTAATTTACCATGTTTGCAGAAACCAGTAAGTGGCAGGTCCTAGAAATGCAAGGTTACTTTTCTAGTGAGTGCGGCTTTGGATTAGTAATCAAACAAGTCGGACCTTCCATAGTTGAAGAAGGAAGGTACATGAAGTGGTAGGATTTGAGTCAGGCCTTAAAGGTGCAGAAAGAGAATCAGGGAGGTACTGTCAGTTGTGGGAGTAGCACAGGAAATTGTTTCTTTAGTCCACTGGGTTTCTTGCTCTTCGAAAAGTAAGTAGTATCTGCCTGGCTGGTGTGGCTCAGTGGATTGAGTGCCAGCCTGTGAATCAAAGGGTCACCAGTTCAATCCTCAGAAGACGGCACATGCCTAGGCCTGGGGACAGGTCCCCAGTAGAGGGCACATGAGGGGCAACCACACTTTGATGTTTCTCTCCATCTCTTTCTCCCTCCCTTCCCCTCTCTCTACAAATAAAAATAAATTAATTAAAAGCTTTTAAGAAAAGAAAAATAAGTATTATCTGAGACCTATTAGGCTAAGCTCAATTTACTGTGGAAGCAGTAAATGTTCATAATAAAATATTCTTTATAGATGCTATCCCTTTGTTTCAGGTTTCAGTTTTAATTTGAGAATGAGGCTCCTTGGTTTCTTGGAATTAGGAAAACTAGCTTCATATGTGAAATTTCTCATATTTATGTGACTTTGTATTTGCTACCTATACAGGAAATATGAGTTATAATTTATAATTAAAATTTACTGTGAAATCCTAGGCCTATGCATTATGCCTATAGATTTTGATTACATTTGCAAAAAATTCTTTAATGGAAGCATTTCTCTAGTCCTAAAGTCGATTAGAAGAATAGGTTAGCCTGTTATTACCTCTCTCTGAATGTGTTCCTAACCTGTTGAAATAAGACAAGATTGGGGTGTTTTTTGTTGCTTTTTAAAGGTATCTTGATTAGATGCACTTTAGCACTGTGCAGCAGTTTTTGTTTAATAATGGATGTCAAACAAAGTTTTGTTAGTACACACAAGGATGTGTATGAAGGTAAATTTGGAGCCTGCTGTGTGTGTGTGCTTTTTTTTTCCCAGAAAGCTCACATACAAGCAGGGATATTACACAGCTTACAACAATGAAATAGAACTCAAGGGGATGTTATTCTGAGTCCACTTTTGTATATCCAAAAAAGGTATATTATTCGTAGGACTTTGATACTGGTGTATTTTACAGTTTGACAACTTGGAACTTTGTAAACTGGCAATTGGGTCCAGACAAAGGTATCCATTTATCTCATATATGTCTCGTTGAGGCAAAGCTGTCAGAAGAAATCTTATCACATGGTGCCCCATTTGTTTTCTGTGGTGATTTATGATGGTTTTGAAAAGGTCTTGTGATCCCATAGGCTGCCACGATTCTCTGACTTTTTTCTGTCAATGGATCAGATTTTTGACATTTTCTGAGAGCATTCAGAAAAGATTTGATAAATCAGCTTGCGGTGTTTATTTTAATTGATCTGAGGCCCATTCCTTCAAGAATTCATCAACTGCAGTGACAGGGTCTGGATGTGCCGCCGTGGAATGAAAGAATCGGGCCGGCCGTGCTCCTGTGGTGATGATATAGATATTTTGTTGAAAGTTTATGCGCACCGACGAGAAGATGTCATAACTAATTTAGTATGCTGTAAATCTTCTGACACAGATTCTAATTCATAAATCTCATCCATCACATGTGATTCATGAAACGATGGACAACCTTTGATGAGAAGGTACTTTTGTCTGTGTTCCAAGTTCCTTACATTTTTTCCTTATTCAAAAATAAATCATTCCAGTGCAACAGAATTCTATTAGGAAAATGGAACTGTGGAGGTTCTTCATTCTTTTGCCTATATCCTCACACTCAGAAAAAGTAAAACTTCTCTTTGAAAATGAAGCTGTGTTTCTATGAGAGCAAGAAGACAGAAGCCTATGTCCTGTGTAGACGTGGACATTATGTGCACACAGAAAGTGGTTTGAAAGATGCGGCAGAGATGAATGTTAACTGTTTTTCTAGAACAAATTGCCTTCACATATGACAGAATGTATGTATAAAACAGCGTTTTCCTCATATTAAATTTATTTCAAAATTAATTTTTTAAAAATTAACATTATTATGATCTAACATGGTCAATTATACTGCCCCAAATCTTTATTTTGTTCTGTGAGTTTTCCTGTGTTTGCTTAGGTTACAAATTTATCTCTGCAGGTCATTCTTATTGATTTATTCTTTTTCAACTTGACTGATACATAAATAGGCAATCATTCTTCTCAGAGTGTCCCTAAGGAAGGAGGGCCCAGAAAATGGTTGGTTCTTGCAGTCTTAGAGTAAGTTTGCTATTTTTCTGAGCAATCTACAACAACATGAAGTGGTATGCCATTTAACTAACCTGCTAGAAAGTTAATAAATCTGATCATATATGAGAATGCTTTACCATTAGAAAAACACATATGTGTAATTCTGTTACAAATTAGTCATTTAGACGATATGGCAATTAGAACTACACGAGTGACTATGAACTACATAAGAGTTGTTTAAAGATACTGTCTTCAACAACTTTTCAACTATGTGAAATGGTGGGGTTAAGGTAAGTCACATATCAGGTGGTAAAGGTACCATTGATGTGGATATGGAACTATAAAAAAAAGAAGGGAAAAAAGAATTTGTGTTCATGGGCATCTTGAAAGATGCCTTGAATAAGGGACAAGTATTATAAAGGAAATAAAACTTTAAGTTTGAGCTTGAAAAAGTTAGATGTAATGTTATAGCATCAGAGTACTGTCAAAAATACTCTTTCCTTTCAGCTAAAAGACATAGGGATATCAGAGTGTTTGTGTAAAACCACATTAGCTAAAGTTTAGTATTTCCTGCAAGGTGATGATCGTTGACATACCTTGAATAACTGTGTATAAAGTTTTAAATAAACTACTCATGATAATAAGAGACAGAGTATAGATTCATTTCAATCTTATGATAACAGAGGAATCTAATTTTATTTAATTACCTCCATACCCCATCTTCATAAAATTTCTTATATAAATAGCTAGTAAGTTCCAAAATTGCCTAATAAGCATTTTCCCAATTATCTTTTTCCTCTGATGGATGTGGTGGTGAGCAATGGAGTATCTAGAAGTAAGGAGTCAGAAAATCAGCAATGAAGGACCTGGGTAACTCACAAGTTAGAGAAATCTCCCTTTCCTTGCCAAAACTTAAAGAAGTAGACTCCAAGGGGTAAAAAATAATAATAATAATAAATGAAAGAAGGACAAAGACACAAGTCAGTGCATTTGCCTTCCTTTCAACATCCACATCCTTTCCTCCCGAAGTGCCCAAGTTGCAGAAGTGAATACAGTCCGAGAGGGGAAAGGTCAGCCAGAGAGAAGATATAGTGCAAATGCCATGTCTGTAATGAAAGGTAATTTGAAATAAACTCCTGCTCAGAGCCCATAATGAGGGAGAAAAGAAACAAAGAGCCAGAGAGGTTCCGCGTCAGAATTCAAAATAGGTAAATTTTAATGACTCTAAAAGGCATGGCGACCAGTAACCACTAGCCTGAGCCAGAAATGATGTAAAGTGGTGATGTGTTTGCTTTACCCCACCTTTCTCCCCAAGGGTTTTGCTCCTGACCTTCAAGACCACTGTTCCCAGTCTCAGAACTCTCCTGATTACCAGTAGGTTCCAACGGAGTAGAAATAAACATTAGTCAGATACAGCAGATTAAATCACTGGGATGCATCAATAAAGTAGAACCATTAGAAATAAGCTTTCTTTACAACTAACATGAAAGATGAACTCTTAGAGAGGAAAAAAAAAAAGCCATTCATTGAAAGTTCTAGGAACATTTGCTGTAATCTTTAGTAGCCCTCTATTGTGCCAACATGATGGAGTTACTGGGACCTTAATGATTCAGACAGCCACATATGATCGTGCTCTGTACTTGACTGCCTGCCAATTTAATCAATTGATAATGAACCTGATGTTTCACTTGTAAGGAAATAGAAAAGAAACACTAAAGGGATCAAACACTCCAATTCTAGGGAGCAGAACTGACAGATCTTTAAACATGATTCTCCCTCAAAGACGCACATAATCTGAATGTGGTTGTAGCATTAATCAAAATTTCAGATCCCATTGAGTTTGCCCGAGTGTTGGCCTCCGTTATTTACATCCACGTTGCAGCTCAGGAAATGTGTTGAGACGTAAATGTGTTGCATGTGGTTTATCTTTTCGCCGATTATACAAACTTTGTCAAATTGTAAAAGGCTTTGATGTCTCAAGCTGTTTTGTTTTCAGAGAGTGAAAATGGAAAGAAAGGAAGTTACTGTAAGAAACTTCCTCTGCAGAGAATTTTGGTTTTAATCAGCCAAAACTACATGAAGTAATTTTATTTGCCTGGCTCCATGCTCGGTACATTTGGTGAGATACCAAAAACCGGGAGTGCAGATAGCTGCTCCATTTTTGGACCTTCATATCTAATTAGAGGGGTAGGACATCAAGACCTACACAACACTTGAAGAACAATTGTATAAGCAGCAAGTGCATGGCCAAACTTGGCTGTGAATTCAGAGGGAGACAAGAATAGTCAAGGAAGGCTTTAGGAGGAAAGTCTGGTGCATCCAACCATAAACCCAATTTTCTGCTAAAAATACTGAGCATAAATAGAAGTGGAGAAATTCAGATTGACCTTCAAAGTAGAATGGATGGTGGATGTTACTTTCCAGTGAATCTTCAAATGCTTGTATTGTCATTGCCACCACCCTCTAGTCCCATTCTGTCTGTCCCCTTGGCAGTAAAGTTGGCAACTCCGTCCAAAATAACCTTGGAGCATATTTCTCTTGTTTTGTTTTTGTTTTTTAATGTACTCCACATATAATATAGAAGCATGTGGATATGTCTTCAAAATGCACACGAAATCTGACTTCTCACTTCTCACCTTGATATGGAAGATAAGGAGAATCACTGGTTTGGAATATTCCAAAAGCACTTTACAACTATATAGATTTTTAAAATTTTTATTAGAGTATTAATCATCTTATTTTAAACATAAGAAAATTGATAGACAAAAAATTTTAAAGTTATATTTTTACAAATCCAAAACAGTCTTATAATTTCATTAACTTTATCATTGTTAGTTTGAATGAAGGGACCAGATATCAAAACCAATCAGCCCAGAAGAGCCCCATAGAGCAAGTCCGTGGACTTCCATCAGCATTAGTACACATGGTTCATATACACTCTTGTCAGTGTGTCTCCTCGGAACTACTTTCTGCCTATTTCATGCACAGAATCGGTATTTAATTGTTTATTAAATGAATATTGAATGACTATAGTTACGACCTGGATAACTACCTGTGGTATTACATTAAATCAGTAGCAAAATCCATATTGTTTGATTTCCAATCCAGTATGTTTTCTATTTGACTGTGTAGGGTCTGTCTTAGTGCAGGATGACCTTTTATGTAATTAGAAACATAAATAATGTACAAAGAACTCTTGTGTTGTAATCTTGGTCTTATTAGGGGTCTAATTGGTGACCTTGGCACTTGCTCTGCCTGGATTACTTCAATTTTAAAATGGGAATAATATAATTACCTTGTTGATTTTGAATAATTAAAATTATACAATGTAAATCAGCCTAAACTGTCCCATGCATCACCATCTTAGTTTAAATTCTGAGCATAAAACTGTAGGCATAAACATGAGATGTGAGACCGCTTTTCAGAGGGCCAACGGATAGGAGTTTCTGACATGGTAGGGAAAAGTCTTTCCTTCACTGTAACAACAGGGGAGCTGCTACCAGATCCACTTGTGCTAAGTGGGGATGAATCCCTAAAAACAGCTGTGGGGGAGTTGGGGCTGATGAAAAGCCTAGTAGTGGATTAACGAAGTTCTCTGTCCTGGCTTATTTGGGGTGCAACCTCTACCAGCAGGATACGTGGGAGAGCACGCAGGTGTTAGGACAAACTTTGCCTGCAGATACTAGGTCTTGATATCTGGCATTATTCCAAAGGCAAGATGAAAATAAGCTGTTAGATATGTTGTCAAAGAGATTGATGGTATAAACTATTTAGGAATTTTCTCTGATTAATTATATAGGCAAATAGTTGTTCACCAGAGGCAGTGCTCTGAGCTGGGGGACCAGATACAAACATGACTATCTCCAAATAATGATGTTGTAGGTGTAAAGAATGGGAAATAGTGAAGCAACGTGGCCATTCATGATTTTTAATCCTTCAAAAATTGAAAGGCTATTAGAAGCATTTATACGAGTAAACTTCTCACACTTTATTATCTTCCATGTGTGGGATTGTAGATTTGCTTGAGAGTGATAGGCTCATAAATGTTTAATCAAGGATAAAACAGAGTCTCCAAAGAGCAATGAATTGGCCAAGATCACTTGGCTGGGTACTGGCAAAACGAAACTACACTCCAGAAATCCAACGTCTAGCCATTTCCTGCTTGCATTTACATGATTGTGTCAGGGTCTCTCTGATGCTTCTTTTTCCATGTCTTGGTGCATGTGGGTGTGAGGGGTGGGGGAGAGGGAGCGTTGGGGAACGGGCAAAAGAGAGAAGGAGAATATGTATGAATCTATAACTATCCAAGTATATTAAAATCTCTTATTTATCTTACTGAAAGTAATAGCTGTACAGAATTGACTTTTGAAGGGGTGAACTGTAGAAAGTTCCAGCAGTGTTGCAGCAGTGTTCACTGTATTTCCCAAAATTTGCCTTCCTTTTTCAGGTAGGTAAATATCTCAAATGTTGAATATATGAAAAGCAGTGCTTCTTGTACTGCTTGCAAGTTCTTGTACAAGACAAAAATTCTCCAGCGATGGATACCTCCCACTGGGTTTGAGGCAATTAATACTTAAACACCTCTAGCAATACTCCCTAGGGTGTAGGGTGATCATTAAACATAGACTATTGGGTCATCATTAACTTATTGGGAATGATAGAATCAAAGAATTATAGAGTGAAAACTACATTCAATGTTTGCACTAGCCTTCATTATGACTAGCGATAGTTTAATTCAATAAATATTTGTTGATTCGCTTATTAACAAATATTTTTTGAACAGCTACTATGTGATAGGCACCATTCTAGGGGCTGTGGATATAGCAGTGGGCAAAGCAAAGCCTTCTGCCTTCATGGAGTTTATATTCCAGTGGAGAGAAGTAGATAATAAACAGAAAATGCAACCAAACTAACCGTGAAAATCGAATCTTCCTCTTTTCTATAAATCCTTTATCACAGAATTTCTCTAACAAGTTGGGGTATGAAACTAATGAGAAAACCAGCTGTGGGGGAATGTTCTCTCTGTGTTCAGTAAACTCTTGTTTGCTGTGAAGAGCTGGTTGGTTATAAGCATTCAAGAGGTATAGGACTTGGATTTTTAATAGCATATTTAGAATTCCTAGATCTATCAAAATGACCTTCTCTGATGGATATTCGGTTTGTCAGATATTCAGTATGCCAGAACGCGGGTTGGAGAACTGTGAGGGAAATTTAAAGTCAATGAAAAAGGTAGCATGCGGGAGCTTCAGGGAGTACAGACATGATTGTGGATCAATTGTGCCAGACAACTTGAAGCAACTTAAGACTGCCGTCAGTATTTTAATTGTTTCTGCTGCAGAGTTGGAAAGAGCATTTAGTTCCATGAATGATGTGTTAACACCTAGCTGCGATGCCGTGCCCATTAGTTGCATATCATCTTTGTCTTTCTATTAAGCTGGTTGGCCCACTGTTCCACACGCTTAAGCCTCCAGATTATGTCAAGAAGTGGCTTGTACGTGTCGGCTTGTGAACCGGAAATTGTGGAAATGTGACAAGAAGCTCTCTGGCTCTTCTGTCTTTACTTTTATTTTATTTGAAGAGTCTGAACTGTTCCCCTTCCTTAAGCCTGGGCTCCTGGGCATTGAGGGAGTAAAAAAACTGTACAGTTTTTTTCATGTAACAAAGTGGGATAAAACAAGGTCGTGTCAGTACCAAAGTAACTTTTTCACTTTTGGAAAAATCGATAATACCTCACCTTTCAACACTCAGTGCATAGTTGATGGGAAACCATGTGTATCTCTCTAAGGGATTGTTAAGGACCCCCTTCAGTCTTACAGCTCCGTGTCGAAAGGACTATGCATTGGAGAAATGGGGAATAATGGGCATCATCATCAAAACTGGCCTTCACATTAGACTATGTGACGAGAGCTCAGCCATCTCCTGTGTTGATGCCTGCGCTTTAAACAGAATTTTATTTTGGATCCCTGGGCATCCTTTCCTATAATGTGTAATATGAACTTGGAAAAGAATCAAATGCATTTGTCTTATGATAGCAATGGGGCTTGTACTCCTCAATAGTTTATTTGTAAACACATTCTCTCTTGTCTCTTATATATTCCCAATTTTTCCAGAGGGAAGATTCTGAGAAATTCACCATTCAATTATTACCTCTTGTCCAAAATTTAAAAGAGACAGCATTTCAGACATAATATCTTCTCTCTATTGGCTCCATAGCCTTTTCGTTTTTAGTTTGGGGGTATTTTTTTTTTCAGTGTTCACACCTGTTTTGTTCCCGCAATAGACCTGCAAACCTACATCATGGAAGTCAGTAGCTTGTGACTTTGAACAACAGGCATCTGAATTCATGTGATGATAGATTGCTCATGATTAAAATATCTCTCTTTGTGCAATGAGCCAGCAAGATTCTTTGAGCGCATTTAAACTCTAATGCTATCAGACTTCAACATTCTTCTCCAGAAACCTTCACGTTCTCACAATTTCTCTAGAGAGGGTATTAGCTGTCCAAATTCTCATTGGTGCTGTCGTGTTCAGCCATAACCTTGAACTGCTCCTGGCCTTTCTTCACTCTCTTCCAGGACGTACTCCTGGAGTTACTATTTCTTTTCTCTCCCCACGTGCATAGCCACAGAGAGAAGGCACCATTTAGACCATTACTAATTGTAAGTTTAAATCTTTCACTTGAAAATCTGAAGGATTTCACAGATAATTGGGGGTGCTGTCTCTTTTGCACAAGTTGGGGAGAAACCCCATCTTCTTGATGATAAGTTGCTCGGAGCAAAGGAAGAAAAGAGCATTTCAGTTACTGAATATTTAATTCTGGACAGCAGTTTAATCAGGGCTGGGATTTGGGCAATGGCTCCAGCCCCCTCCTACCTTAGTACAGTTTCAGTTCTTAGTATTCCTTAATTATCCCACTGAGATGTTTGAGAAGCAACTAGTAGTAAATGAACTTGGCAAATCAGCTATTAACCAAGTAATGAAATACAAATACATATGTTTGACAATTCTGCAGGGAAAATTTTTAAGCCAGGATTCTCAATGGATTGTATGGGCCAAGAGAGGAAAAAACAGGTGTTGTTATCAAACCGTATCTACAAACAATTTGACAGGAGTTTTAAAATAATGCACAGCTTTTCCTGCCATGAATTCCAAACATGCCAATTAACCTATGGAGAATCCTGATTGTCAAATAATGAATCGATATGTGCCCCACAGGATGGGGAAGGAGGGCTCACTGTGACGTAGGGATAAATATTCAAGGCTTTCTCCCAAACAGTATATCTAAGGATGCATATCAACTTCACATCTAACCTTAAACAAAGCGGAGATCAGCTCTACTGAGAAAATTGATTTTATTCAACAGTAAGGCAAGGGAAATTAGTAAATTCAATATTTGTAGAAAGAAAATAAGCGAAGCCAGCTATTCCTGGTGGTCTGAGACTGTTCTTTGTTTTGGTAATTATGCCTTTATGTTTTAGGGCTCTTGTTTACATTTTCAGAAGGGCTTGAAATAGTTCATGCATCAAGCAGCCCCCCTGAGCATCCAGGTTCCTCCAGTGCACAACAGTGAAGTTGTCCCTGGACCCATACAAACTGGACGTGAATCCTAACTATAAAGAAAGAGCCGCTTTGCTTCCCTCATTGTTTGGAGCGTCTTTAGAGCTGAGTCACAAGCTAATGATCTCCACTGCAGCCAAGTCCTTGGTGTGATAGTATCTCACTGTAGTGAAGTCCACATTTACATAATACATAGTCTAAAATACCTTGGAGTGCAGAAATGGAACTACGGAAAATAATTTTACCTCAGTTTCTGTGCACCTGCGTCGTAAGGCACAGGCAGAACAGGATGAATTTACTAATGTTTGCTATTGGATGGTAAGCCATTCTAAAGCTATGAAAGCCTTCAAAACCCCATAGGTCTCCATTTTGCCATTAGCCGTACCAGTTTAAACAGTCTGCTGCAAGAAATATTGACAGGTCAAGTACAGCTGGGAAGAGCACGTGTCCCAGTGGCCTTTACACTGACAGTTTCTCCCACATTAAAGAGTTAACTAGCAGCCAACCAGCTCGAAGTGGGAGCTAATGAATGAAATGGAGATTGATATAGACTCTCTTTGGAGGTGCATCGATCTGTGTCTTGTGAACTCAGCTTAGGAATTCTGCAGGCAGCATTGCCTGAGTAACCCTGGCATGGTGCCCATTAGCAAATAACTCTTTTAATGTGGGTCTTCAATTGATATATTTATTGTATTGCATATTACAGTGACCCCTCCACTGCCTTTGTACTTGATGGTTGTGGTATCACGCTAAGAGAGAGTTCTACAGGATGCATTTGAGTTTGGGCAGCATTGATGAAATATTTCATTAATTGCAGTCTTCATTTGCATGTGACGGATCAAAGAGGAGTTTCTGGGGTACTGAATGCTCTTTCTTGCTACCCCAGCTAGCAACAGTGAATCTAATTATGATTTTAGACCTTGAAATAGACACTGTCTCCAATAAAGATATCACAGTGAAAACAGGTTTTCAAATAGTAAAAGACTGGTTAGTCTTGCAGCCTCCAACAAAGACCATGTCTGTGTAACTGATGACTAGCAAAAGGAAGCCAGGGTAGCACCTGGTTAAAGAACCAGGTGGTGGACCTCCCCCAGGTGGTGGACCTCCTGGGTTTCGGCCGAGTCCATGTGGATTTCAGTACGTCGCCTTTGGCCCTACTTGAGCGAGTCATTTTCACTTAGCAGTGGTTCTCAAAGTTTGATATTCATAAGAATCATCTGGGGAACTTGTGATTCAGGGGGTCTGTCTTAGAACCTGGAAATATGCATTTTGATACGTGTTTTAATACAGGTGGTCTTAAGACTATATTTTTCCAATGTTGATGTAACACATTAGAAACAAAAAAATTTAAGAAGCACTCAGAAGATACCATGTCAAAAATGTGAATTGCTAGAAAGCCCAAACATGCAGTAGTCCCCCCTTACCCATGACCCACAGTAGATGCCTCAAACCACGGATAGTGAAAAACTCTATATACTGTGTTTTTCCTACACATTATAAAGTTTAATTTATAAATTAGGCACAATAAGAGATTAACGATAATAATAAAAAAGAACAATTGTAACAATATACTGTATAAAGTTATGTGAATGTGGTCTCTCTCAAAATATCTTATCATCCTGTACTCACCCTTCTTCTCCTTGGGAGGACATGAGGTGACACATGCTTGCAAAATGAGATGACGTGAGGTGAGTGACATAGGCATTTGTGACATAGCGTTGGGCTGCCATTAGGGTTACCTGAACACAAGCACCGTGGTACCCTGACAGTCGATCTGGTCACTGAAGTGGCTACTAAGTGGCTGGTGGGTGGGCAGTGTAAACAGAGGGGACATGCTGGACGCAGGTCCCAGGCAGGAGGGAGCAGAACAGTGAGAGATTCCATCCTGCTACTTTAGAGCAGCACACAATTTAATACTTGTGTTGTTTATTTCTGGAATTTTCCATTTGATATTTTTGTACAGAGGTAGACCTCAAGTAATGGAAGCCACAGGAAGTGAAACCATGGATAAGCGGGGACCACTGTATGTCTAGGAAATTGTAGTATCCTCATATCAGTTTCACGTCAGCAAACTCCCCTATCTCTGGGAAACTGGGGACCCCTCCTCCTAGGACTGGGCTCTGGCTGCCATCATTTCTATAGAGTCCATGGTTTGGGCTCCTCCATGGATCCAGGATCCAAGTCCAGCTCCTAATGCGTAAGGGGCTCTGCTGTAACTGCCACAGGCGCTCACCTCCACATTTCTCGAAGGCTTGACTTTGCATGCATATGTACAGAGGGACGTACCTTTTCCTTTTACCCATTCATACTTGAAGGTATTTCTTTGTCCTGGGTTGAAATTACTGTTAATATCCTAAATAGTAGGCTAGAAACTGCCCTGGAGAGATGACCTAGGTAAGCCAAGTATCTCCTTTGATAGGGAAAGATCCTGAGTCCATGGAGTTTGGACAGCTTGGAGCCAAGCCAGAACTGAGCCCAAGCCTCCTTCGTTCCTTCTTGACAGCTCACGCTGACGGAAGAATATTTAGCTTAACATCTGGAACACAAACTTATTTCAAAGAAATCCATTGCCAACCATCATGGTCACTGGAATAACAGCACCTAGAATTATTGGTTAGTAACATAACCAAGCTCATCCAGAGAGAAAAGCGTATAATCTCCAGTCCCACTCAAGCCAGCTTAGTTGCCAGAGAAGTTAAAGGAATGTAACGGGGCCTGAAATTTCGGAAGCAGTTTATTCTTACCAAAAAAACTAGCAAGTCAGATAAAAATTACAAAATGTTGTGTTTTGGGGGGGTGCTATGCACATTACTAAGCACTTGGGTACTGACATTAAGTACATGGTGTTTCTAAAATGTCAACAGAGCATGCTATGGGCTAAATAGGTGTGACCCCCCAGACTCATATATTGAAGCCTTAATTCCCAGTGTGATATATCTGGAGGCGGTGCTTTGGGGAGGTGATTAGGACACAAGGGTAGAGCCGTAGTGAATGACGTTAGTGCCCTGCAAGCAGAGATGTGAGAGAGAGCATCTCTCTGTATGTGCTGATACACCCAGAAGGCAGCTATCTGCAAACTGGTTTCACCAGCCACTGAATCTGCCGGCACCTTGACCTCAGATTTCCCAACCTCCAGACTGAGAAACAAATGTTTGCTGTATAAGCCACCTGGGCTTCTTGTAACAGTTTGTGGTAATTTGTTGTAGCAGCCAAGCCAAGACTCTATACAAAATAAATGCATCTGATAAGGGCACTGGCTGTGGGCATTGGGGAGCAACTAACCTTAAGGAGGGATTTCAGACAAAAGGATCGAACTTGCCGTCCCTGGGATAAGCAGCTCTGTGAGGGACTAGGCGTGGACAGTGACCATGGGCACAGAGGGCGGTGTGTGAACCAGAGAATTCTGAAGGCAGTTTCCTGGGAGCGAGTGACATGGGGAGGCTAAGTAAGAGGGAGATGCCTTTCTCCAAGTGCGTGCGTGCGTTCAGGAGGAGGAACCGATTTGGTGGTGTGGAGAGAAAAAAGCAAGGGAGATTTGATTCACTGCACTTTGGACAGATTCCATTTCAGAGGCCTCGGGGTGACCGTGATAGAAATGTGCAAAAGGGATCTGCAGGTCTGAGGTGGCGGGCCCTCCATGGCAGTGAGGCATCAGTGTGGCTGGTGACTCAGCCACGGCACAGAAAAGATTGTTTGAGGCCCTGGGTCTCCAAGTGCGTCCCAGGCAAGCAGCGTCAGCATCACCTGGAAGTTGTTTTTCTAAACGCAAATTCTTGGGCTCCGTCCCAGACTTCCTGAATCAGAATTTCTGGGGTTGGGCCCCAGCGTGTGCTCCAAGGGATTCTGATGTATGCTCAAGTTTGAGAAGCCTTGGCTTAAGAAAAATGCTGCGTGAGAACAGTTATGGAGCTGGTGGAGAAAGGGGAAGACATGCAAAATTTTAAAAATGTGAACAGGACGATCAGAAGATGCTGGGTAAAGCGAGGGCAGTGTTTTGAGAAGGATGAGTGGTCACTACAGTGAAATGCTGCAGAGGCCAGGTGGGAAGAGGCCTGTGACATGCCCATCAGCTCGGACAATTAACAGGTTATTAAAGATCTGGCTAGAGCAGTTTCAGAGTGGGCCAGATGGAGGCCCGTTTACAGAGGGTTGCTGATGGAACGGGGTGTGAGGAAGTGGAGAGAAGGAGCTTGGATTACTTTTTCAACAAGCTTAACTGAAAGGGAAAAAAGGAAGAAAGGAGAAAGACGGGGAGAATTACAGACTGGAGGAAAAGTGTCTTTTCAAGATAGGAACACCTCGGGGTGGCTTGTGGACCCCCGGGAAGGAGCCAGGGAGGAGCAGAGGCCGCAGACTCGCAGGCTCCAGAACAGAGTCTCGCCCTGGGTGGTGCGGTGACCTCCCAGCTGGTTTCCCCTTCCCCGGGCTCTCTCAGCCCCAATTTAAAAGTTTAATCAGATCCTTCCTTTAATCGTTGGACAGCACCAGCATCACTTAATATCAGATGTAGCAACAAAGCCCAGATTTCACAGCCTGTATGAGACATCGAACTGCCACTGTCCCTTCCAGATGTCCTCCCGCCCAGGATCTGTCTGGTTCTAGGCCTCTCTGTCACCACACCCACATGTCCCCTCAGCCAGCTGGGACAACGCCTTCCGACCCTTCAACAGCCTCTTCTCTGTGAAACTTGCCCTCCTCCCCTAGGCAGCACTAGTGATTCCTCCAGCCACTAGCCGCTGTGCACACGTCTCTCCTGGCATGTCGCCCACTGCACTGTAACTACGTTTCCATGTTTCTTCTCATGGACGGGAAACCCCGGGACTACAACCGCAGCGGGCACCCCCCCCACACACTGATTTTTTATTCCACGGCCCTCCCGGTGTCCGCCCATAACAGGTGCTCCCTGGATGCTTACGTAATGGGGGAATGAATACTTTTAGGAAGGACCCCATACTCCGTTTCAGAACCAAAGCTCGCTCTAGAATCTGCATTATTTGCCTGCCTGAAGTCTCTAGATTTTTCTGAACGCAGATTAGAAGGTTTGCACAACATAACGGCTTGCTTTCTAGGATGAAAGGTTTCCTACGGTGTGGGCTTCACGACTTGAGCTGGAGTTTCCTGCCCCACACGGCTCAGCAGTGGCGTCTGAGGACCTTTCCAAAGCTGCAGTTACCCTGACATCTAATCACTGACTTTAAGGGCATTGGCGGGCCTGGGAGAGTTTCTAAGGAAGTCTAGGTTAAATCTTAAGACTCCAGTAGCCACCACCAAGAGGCTGTAAAGCAACAAGCTCAGACACTCTCACCGATGAAGCAGCCCCCCTCGGAGCCACACAGTCGGGAAGTTCACAATCACATTGCCTAGCACACCAGGCCCCTCAGTTACCAACTTCAAAACCAGACACCGCTATTAAACACTAAAAGTGAAAATCCTCTCATCAGTTAGGAAGCGGCCAGCATCTTCATTTCCCTCCTGCTACCAGGCTATCAGCGGGAGGAGAACACGCACGGATAGCACAGGCACACATGCACACTCAGTAGTGTAGGTTTAAAGATTAAAAAGATCCGTCTGTTTATTCTTCTGCTAGAACTATTACATCCATCTTTGCTTTCCTTCAGCGTGAGTGTAGACAGAGACATTTTATTTTCTCATGTAAAAAAAAAATGTCTTTTTATTACAGGCTTGAGAAAAGCATCTCTCTAAGTAATGGTAAAATACACTATTATTAAAATGTTTTCTTTGGGGTCACTTCTTGTACTAGCAGTAAAAAATGAGTTAATTGTAATGATTCCCAAATATTGAGAAGCGAATCTTTTTCCTTGAAAATTAGTTGAATCTATAATTAACTTTGAAGTTGTCTTCAGTATTGAAATTTCTCATAAAAAAATACAAAGCATGCATGCATTCTAGCATGCCATTTCTAACTTTACAATAAAGATGACCCAATAATCACTTCCAGTTTGCTGGACTCAACTAGTATATTTAGAAAATGTACATGAGTTTAGATTTAACCCATGTGTAGCGTCAAACTAATGTTTCTCCACATACGATGCTGAAAAAGTGATCAGAAGAAACTTTTCCACGTGCAAAGTATCAGCATTGTTCACTACTTTCAAGAATTCCCCAGCTTATAAGGCACTGCTTTTTCATCAAGTAAAAAATAGATTATACATTGTTCAGGAAGCAGAAAAAAATTATAAGGAGATTTTGCCTATTGAATGTAATGGATTGTCAGGAACCCTTGACATTATTCTACAGGCAAGGCCACATAAAATCAATACATCTTAGGCAAGGTTTAATTTATTTGTAGGTTCTTACAACAAATGACTTACCTCTTTTGTTTGCTGTTTTTCTTCTTCCCTTTGCACTCATGAGTAGCTACGGTTTTTATCCGTCTAGTTATTAAGCACAAAACAAGACGATCGTGTCTTTATTATCGTACTTTTTTTTAAAGAGGGTGATTGCAGAGCACGAAGAAACACAACCAGGAACCGAGAAGTTGGGCTAAATGTGATGGTCGTGAAACGTCGCCTGCTGCCCAGTTGCCAAAGGTGCAAACTTCCGGCAAGGAGCTGGGCCCTACCCCAAACCATAGACTGTTTTTTTGTCATGCATGAGTCTCTTAGGAAGAGATTTCCCCCTCTCCGTGAGTTCCTGCAGGGCTGGTGGCTTTTGTGAAAGGAAGGCCTGTATTTCTAAAAGGGAGGACTGGAGATTACGAAACTGACTTTGACAGTTTTGATCCCGTGTTGGCATGTGGCCTATCACAGACTTCCCAGCGAAACATGTGAGACTCGCAGCACACGAAACACTAGTGACTGTACGTAGTCTAACAAAAAACGTCCTTTTTATATGTCTTGGTAATTTTTCTTTTTCATGCTAAATTCATGTTGAAGACAAGATAGAGTCATTTCATGCGCCTGGTTATACAGATGTAATGGGCTGCCAGTCCTTCA